>JAUZST010003855.1:0-42684 GCA_034779995.1 Parotocinclus haroldoi
AAGACCTAGTTATATATCCAATGTGCGTCCTGTAACAAACGGAACTTAATAGGTTTTCTCCACTAGGGGAGCATAAGAAAAAAGGAACCAGTCAGAACAGTGAATCAAAACAGCATTATCGATTGCTACTGCACTTTTGAGTGGAACAGAAAATGAATTTGAACAGTTACAGCAAAGCTCTGGAAGCGAATACTACAGTTCAGTCACAAGATTCTCCGTTCTTTCATCTCTGGACACTGCATTTCTCTGAGTATAATGCCAAGCTGACCCAGTTCAGCAGAAACTTTACAAGAACCTCTATAACATCAGCAGAATTTGAGCTTTCCTTTCCTTATTGTATCAAAACTGGATTACTCCAGTGCTCCTCTGCCTGGTCTCCCCATGTCATCTGCAGTTAGTTCAGAATGCAGCAGCATGTCTGTTTTTTTTTTTTTATTGTACTGTATTCACTTCACAGGCTGTCATAACAAAGAGGATTATCTAATTTTAAAAATGTACCACCTGTCAGCTTTTTACCTAAATGTTCTAATCAAACCCTTCTCTGTGCCTAGTAACCTCTGGGACACAAGCTTGGTCCGACTCTCAAAATTCTTCTCTGCTCGAACCCAGGTGGTTTTACTGAATGGATGATCGAATGTCTGTGAGAAGAATACAAAGCACCTCGGTAAGTCGCTCTAGTACACCAGTCAAATGACTAATAATCAGTTAAAAGCACTCAAGTATAATTTAAAGTAAATAAAGTAAATGTACATAAAGTAAATGTAATGGAACCAAGAGATTTAAAGCAAAATTATTTTATTTGAATTTTTTTTTTTTAAAAACCTTGTGAACCCATTTAAGTAATAAAGAAAGAATAACAGGAAAAGAAAGACTTTTCAGTGACAAATTATGCTTGTCTTAGCGTATGACTTGGATAACAAGGTAATGGTTTGTCAAGACCATTACATTGTGGAACAATAAGGTAGTAAAGGTTTTCTGCAGCTGGTTGAATTCAATATATTTAAAATACACTTCTCACAAAAATTGGGGGGATATTTCATTATGTCACTTTTGTAAGCAGTATATAAAGGTATGCATAGCTTAGTCCTCAATACATTCTCATGTGATGCGCTGTGGATGTTGTCCAAACACCAGATATACTAAATATATACTACATGTTATATAACAAAACTATATGAAATACTGAGGTTTAATTAGTATTAATTTATGCATTCATTCACTTTTTATCCTCTTGATCCTGGACAGAAGAGCCAGCGCTTAGCGACGGTATGGCACAAACTCACACACTCCAATGTACAGTACAATTGAATGGAACTTAACTGAATACAATTGAAGGATCTGGCAACCAATTGCTCACATGGCCGTTCGTGTGCGGATATCTGATAGTACTGTCTGAACAAGAAGCCCTAACTAATCGTTGACGTTTCTAGGTTTATTTAAAATGTTTTCTTCAACATGGAATTTTATCAAACGGCATAAGACGAAGTTTATTTTCGCTGGAGCTTGTGCTGGAGGTAAACTGACTTTAGTTTTCTAGTTTGCTTGCTATCTATTTAGATTTAAAAAACTCATTATTGTAGCTACGTGCTGCAGTACCAGAAAATACAGTCCATATGTAAACTATGGAGCTAGTACTGCACTCTACTGTAAACGGTCCAGATTAACAAGAGCATGTTCAGCGCGCTCAGTATAATCATCACTGACAGGTAATGAGAAATAGTTTGGTACACTGCATCAGTAAATCTAGTTTAGTAGCGATTACTGTTCTGATATTGTGTCTGACAAGTAGCCTGTAGCTATAGTGTTTTAAATGGCTAAATCACGTTAGCTTGCAGTTTATGTAGAGATTTGCACTACTCTATAAAATGTTCATTGCTTTTATCCATATATGCTAGTGTGTTAAGCTAACTAGACTGGTCTGACTGAGGGCAGTGGTATTTACCGGGCTTGGGCTTTATTTGCTTTGACGTCGCCTTCGGTAATCGATATCGGTTGCGACAGGAACAAGGTTAGCTAGATAGTAGTCAAATTGCACCAGGCAGTGATCTGTTAACTCATGAAACTACAGTACCTAAACCCACGCGGACAAGGGCAGAACATGCGAACTTTAGTCCGAGGTCGTGATCGAACCGGAGATGTTAGGATGCAGTGTTTTTTAGTGAGAAAGCTTCTCATTCTGTAAAATGTGTATTATAAAATGTATTATTTTACACATTTCACAAGGGATGTTTTGTGATTACATGTCAATGACTATTCTGCTTCCTTAACCATAAAAGGAAAAAATACTTGTACCCGTTATCAAGCTCTAATTTGTTCAACTTAAGTCAATCCAATGTGACAACAAGTATACACTACTGTGTTGTGTCATGTGGTGGTAATGTAAACCGTGAAAACCGAACATGTCATCTGCCCATAATCTTCTCCTTTCTTACCATTCAAAGCATTCTCCTCTATTGCTGTATTTTTGTTTATTCACAGAAAATAGAAGTAAAACCAGAAAATTTCACTTAGTTTAAAGGGTTTTAAATAGTTGAAGAGTAATTTCCTCTGTATGTTTTAGGTCTGGACTCCAATACCAGTATCGACTAATCTTTTAAAGAACAAAACAAAAGTTATATTTTGAAAGATGTTGGTTTGAGTTTTATGTAAAAAAAAAGTAGGTGTCCGGCAATTTATGCAATACCTGTTGTCTAAAAAGCAAGTTCTGCAAGCACTCTGATGCTATTTCCTTATGTAATTCTCCCATACTTGTGCTTGGGGATTGTTTTTGCCATCCTACTATGGTCTACTAAGAGTGCAAGGCATTTTCTTTAACTGGTGCTCGTACATGGAAAGTCTGGCCAAATACACAGCAGCATCTTCATCAAAGGTGAATAAATCAGAGGCTGTGCTCATTGGTGCATGGCCAGAAGAAGGGCCTCCAGTTTTATTTGAGAATCTACAGTGGGAGCAGCAAGGCAAAAAAAATATCTCTGCATCTTCCTTGGGACGGAAACCTACCAAGAGAAAAACATAGAGAAGGTGGAATGTCAGCTGTCCTGCTGGACCTGGATCCTACCACAACTATCTTACAGAGAAAGAGTTCTTATCATCAGCAACCTGATTGTGTCCATGGTGTGGCACAACTCAGACTGCTGAATTCAAGAAATCCAGAGGAACATTGTACGTTTATTTTGAAATGGACAGTATTAGACCCGGGCCTTCATTATGTACTTGCCCAATCAGGAAGGAGGTACTGACTATTCATCCTGTTGTTTTCTCTGATCATCATTCTGTTTACAGTTACACTTTGTATGTCTTTTCAGTGTTTCTTCATACTGGCATTTTACCACTGTGCTGCTGCAGGATGTAGATTTTTGAGATAGGTTTAAATGGTTTTGGAAAAAGTGGAGGACTGAGAAATGTCGATTTGATCACCTAAGACAATGGTGGGAGGATGGGAAGGCACAAATACCTGACAACCAATCTTGCATCATTCTATTAGAATATGCTACTGGACTTTAAAGCGGGACTAGATCATACTTGCATGGGACTCATTGCACCTTTCTGGTCTAGGAAAAGGCCAAAAAAAGCCCAAACTGGCTTTTTTGATGTCTATAAATAGCGCTTGGGCATATTCAAAGATGCTCAGTACAGCCAGGTGGGATTGGTCCATGTGGGAGGGGAGTATATAATTGGAATTGTTTATTTTATGTTGTTTTATTTTGGATTCATAATGTTCATAATGTGTGTTCTTATTTTGACAGGTATCATATGTCATTTTGAACAAGTGCTTTGACATATTGTATTATTTTGTTAATATTTTCTTTGAATGTGGTTGTCTTTTCCGAGGTACACCTCGAATTGGGTAGGCCAGGTAAGGCCTATTTAAAGGCTCATTTCATTACTGATCGGGGAGGGGTTTGTATCGTTGGCTGGTTAGTGGAGCAAAGGACTTATTGAGAGTTTGATTAAAAAGTGTGTCTTCATAATCCCTTGTGTATATTTTGCATATAGTGTTGTGTTTCCTATTATTATATTTTTTCTTCTTTTTTCTATTTTTCACCACTTTTGACCCCTTTTGCACCTGGCACTAAAATAAACACCCTAGCACTGAATGTGCTATTGATGTGCTATTGTGGCTTTGACATCTGTTATTTCATAACCTTGTTGGAGCATACTACCCTCACCGTATCCTCTTGTGTGGTTAAGGTAGGAGGTGGGCTGAGTAGGCTTTATTAGGCTGAGAGGTTATAGGCAGGGGTGTCAACTCTCTGGTCAGTTGTACAGCCTAGCAATTGAACCTTTGCTGTCTCAGCTTAGAAAGAGAATAGTGTGTGTGTTTCTTTATCAGAGACACACAGGATATGGAATCTCTGTCTAAGGCCTTTATGAGAAGGCGTCCTCTGCCAAAGTCAACAAAGCCAGAGACAGGCAGAGGGACTTCCATCCCTCCCAGGAAACCTGAAGTGGACCACAGAGGATTAAATGTGCTGGGAGTTTTTCTTGGAACAGAGGAGTTTCAGAAGCAGTATTGGGATGGGGTAGTGGAAAGAGTGTACACCAAATTGTCTAAATGGAAATGGCTGTTTCCACAGTTATCCTACAGGGGGATGGTGTTGGTCGCCTCCATTCTGTGGCACAGACTCTGCATTCTGCAACCACATGCTGTACTGGTACAGGAGGTACAGAGGTGAGCTTTTTATGGTCTGGACAACACTGGATTAGATCTGCTGTCATGTCACAAGGCCAGTGGACATCAGGGCTAGGATTATGGCTTTCCGTCTACAAAGTTGCTCAGAGACTGATGTGTTGCGACCACACTGCATGGATGGGCGTTGCAATTACTCTTTTGCAACGTGCCAGTGGTCTGGGTCTTCATCTGCACCATTTCCTCATGGAGAGAGGCTGAACTCAAAGATCTCTCTCTCTTGTTTTTTTTTTTTTTAATTATTTTCTGTTATCACCATCATTGCCACGTTTCTTGGCTGCAGGGTTCTCAAAACTGGGCCACCTCATGACCACCCCAGTGGAAACCGTGAGGGAAAAGACCTGTATCATATCGAGGCATTTGCTAGACAAGCTTGTGGCAGAGGTTCAGAGGTATTATCAACAGTTCACTGGACCTTCCTGACTGACCTGTCTACTGCTCCCCAGTGGAGAGAGGGGGATTTATATGACTTTTGTACATTTGTTGTGGCTGCTGTTTGTGCTGGACTGAGGACTGAGACTGCTGTCTCCAGGTCTGTGTGCTTTTACTACACTTGGAAAAAAGTCCAGGTACAGCTACTGGCTGACGTTCCATCTGTTAAGTAGACTTGAGTTTTTTGGTGCTGACTCCTCCCCCAAAGGTTGCTGCCGGACCCTGTAAAAGAGTCAAATTGGGAAATGGACAGCTGTCCATTCAGTGGAGGATAGTACATGGGGCGATAGCTACAAACTTCTCTTGGTGAGGTTTTTTTCTCTCTCGAAATATACAGTTTGGAGAAAATGCATCGCAGTACTTCTGATCTGGAACAGCGTAGCTAGAAATTTAGAAGTCCAGGAGAAACCAACTATTAAGCCAAGGGACAGTGGATATAGTTATGGTATTTAAAGGGTTAGTGGCAGCACGACTGCGACTGGAACATGCATATTTCAAACTGGTGGGTGACATGCAAGAGTTTGTGTTTAGCTGGGGAATCACTGAAGTTCTGTGTGTAGTGGAAAACGATTATTTCAATCTGTTCTAATTTGTAAGTGACATAATACATCGGGTTTGTAATATTTTGTACCCCCTTATTGATATTATAAATGTGGTTTTAAAATGCAATTCAAAATTCTCTCTCTCTATCTCTCTCTCTTTCTCTCTCTCTCTCTCTCTCTCTCTCTCTCTCTCTCTCTCTCTCTCTCTCTCTGAGCTCTACAGGCAGCTTATCATGGTTAGTTTTTTGCTGTAATATGCATTGTTAGCTTTGAGACTTTTGACAGTTGAGACAATTGACTTGAAAACTCCTATGTATTTAAGACATTTTCTTGTGAAACAAAATACAACATTATATATACAATAATGTAAGTAAACACTTGTGTTGGCTGGGGTAGATTAGTTTAGGGTGTGAGTGTCTGATATATGGACGTTGTAGGTTACTGTAATGTTGTATTGTACGTTGTTTTAGTATCTGTTTTATGTTAACGTGCCAGGGACTACAGATGGAATTTAGCTTATTAGCCGTCTCAGTTTGTCTCTTTTTAGAATACAGTCGAATTCGGTTAAATGGACCACCGGTTAATGGGACCAGCCGCGTATTCACCCCGAATCCTAAAGTACCGAAACAAATCCTATTATATACATCTAATGTTATTCGCTTATTTGGACCAAAATCCCGCTTAATCGGACCAAAGAACGTGGGAGCAAATTAGAAAAAGAAGCCACAAGTCGCCACTTGGAGGATATATCAGCGAGATATGGGAGGATTTTTGGGATTCCCGGGAGAATTTACGCTTTTAGGTCAGGAAATCCGAAAAGTTGTGTTGACAAGAGCAAAACCAGCGAAAGGGGAACACGCCCACCACTTTCTTGATTTTGTTTAAGTGCAGTCCATCAAGATATGAATTTAGTAAGGGCTTGTTATTTTACACTATTATGCTTCTCATGCTGAGTACCTATACATTGTTTTGTAGATCGTTTCGAAAAAATTGTTTGCAAATTTATTTTTCAATGAACAAAGTTGGTAAGCAACAGTAGTTCTTGTTTGTACGTTCGCTATACGTGTAAATCCCACAATAAAGGTTTAACAAACATTTAATATGTTACATAAATTATAGCACGTCCCGTCTTGTAACATGGGGCATGTTTGTTTAATCGGACCAGCCGGTTATTAGGACCAAAACGATCGCATCCTGATGTGGTCCCATTAACCGGAATCGACTGTAATATTTGTGAATGGTCTCTGACAAAATAAACAAAACTAAGAAAAACTATGCTAAACTAAACTAGCATTGTACAGTAATATACAATTTAGGCTTGTGGTATGAACATATTCTTTTAGAAGTCCTAAAATCGAAATACAGCGGAAACGTCATAATTTTCCTTCTGCCATTGTGGATATTCGAATACTGTGTAAATAACAAATGTTAATTACTGTAGTTGCTCAGTTAATGTAATTATTTACATATAGCTACTAATAAATGGTCATTACACATCAGGTGTGTACCTGCTTGGAAAGTATGCTCAAAGAAAAATCCAGGAGATGCAGGAACGTGATGCAGCAGAGTACGTTGCACAGGCTCGACGCCAGTTCCACTTTGAAAGTAACCAAAGGACGTGTAACATGACAGGTAGAGTTGCATCATACCATGATTTCAAATGTCTTTGTCAAGCATGTACTCACTTACCCTATCAGTTTAAGGCAATTCAGGGAGACCAGTTCTTGATGGGGCCATCACTGTAAGACTCTATTGCAGGCAACACACATTTAGGCAACATTATGCACACACATACTATCACTGGGAATGTTTGTCATTTTTGTCAGTTGAGAGGAAACCGGAGTACACAGACATGAGGAACATGCAAATTCCACATTATCTGTGTTTCCCACTGTCATGTTTTGAATTAGCCGATTATTATTCCTTCCTTCAAAATCAGTATGCATTTGCTTACAGTGTTGTCCATGCTCCCTACTCTAAGAGAGGCAGTCATACACCTCCTGAACTCTGAGAGCCTCACAGCGCTATTGAAGTCTAAGTGAGTAAACAAAGACATCTTTTACAATTAATGGGTTGTTTAAAAAATTAAATTTTACACAAAATCAAAATGCATTTATACATACTAGTCAATTGCATAAGTCTGAGCTTACTGTGCACTATAAGTACAATTATGTTGTACAGAATAAGTCCATTAATAAGTAGTAAAGATGTTGTGGGTGGTTATTTCTAATTATACGAAATGTATTTCTTACCATTATATTTTTCATTCGTTCTTAGTTTATAAATACGCTAATACTGGATAAGGACTACGGGGTTTACTCTCATTACAGGCTAAGTTTTTAGAGCACTTAGGTTCTGTAAGATATCATAGCCATTCTGTTGAGGTTGAGATTTTTCAGGTGCACTTTTATGCAGCAAATATCCAGTTCTTCCACATCCCTTCTTTTGGATTCAAATCTGGTGACTGGGAATGTCATTAAAGAATGTTGAACTGATTGTCATGTCAAGAAACTAGTTTGAGGTGAACACGGTGAACTATCAAGCTAGAAGTATCCATTAAAATATGGGTAAATTGTTACCATTAAGGGAGTTTAACTACACCTGTAGCACTGTTGTGTCTGATCCACCATACCAGCACAACAAACCATCATTATCATCATCATCACTGCTACATCTACATCTTTATCTTTGTGTAGAACAACAGTTCTTTTTATTGAGATTTTCAGAGTCCTTTGCCATGAGGTGCCATGTTGAACTTCCAGTATGAGAGAGTGTGAGAGTGATAACACCAAATTTAACACACCTGAGACCTGTAACACTAGCATGTCACATGACACTGGGGAGGGAAAATGTCCAATTGGTCACAATTTGGCCATTTTCACTTAGGGGTGTACTCACTTCAGTTGTCAGCGGTTTAGACATTAATAGCTGTGTAATCTTGAGGGCACAGCAAATTTACACTTCACACTGTTATATTATTTTTGTGAAATACTATAAATAAATTCTGCCTTGGCTATTGCAGTAAAGTGAAGTTTTTCGAGAAACCAGTTTAAGATAATTTGAGCTTTCTGACATGGTGTGTGAAAAATCGGTATATCCGAATGTCACAGCAGAAATCGAGACTAATCAGTCCAGGCAACATTTCTTTTTTCTTTTTTTTTTTTTCTTTTTTTATTTTTATTATTAATCAGATTGACCTGTAAGGTTTGCGAACCACTGTAACATAGCAAAGCTTGTCTTTCTTCCACAAATACAAATTAATTCTCAAATAGAGACAGTCCATAGCTGTCCCCCAACTACGATTGGTTCTTGTACTGCAGAGCGAAGAAGCAGCATTTACTTAATCTGAGTGGTAAGAACTGCTCATCGTCAGTGCTTATAAGCAGCACAGCACTAGGAAAAATATTACTCAGCATTCAATGTGCTAATGCTTATGCATCACAGTGGATATACATATAACTATGTGTTTAATAAAAATTTCGACACCAGAGGCTGTGCTGTTACTTATGCTATAACAACTGCTGTACTGCAACAGCTTATGCATTTGGATATTGGTATATATGGGTTGGGAAGGTTATATGGCTTAATTAGATAAATTACCTTAATAATAAGGATAACAACCTTATTGGACCACAGCTGTATATGTGAACGGACATTATGCAGTGTGTGTGTTTTTTGTGTGTAATATATAGATTGATATAGACACTTTTTTTTTTTTTTACCATAAACTATTTCTGACTGAAATGTCTTTCTTAGACCAGCCAACAAGCTTGAGATTTGGGAAGAGCTGAAAATAATCAGTAAGTTAAAATTGAGACAACTACTGTATGTAGATAACAGCAACTTATTAAAGATTTGTACAATTTTGCTGCATATCTTATCCACTAGGTTTTACAAGAAGCATTGTGGCTGTTTATAGTACCTGCATGCTGGCGGTGTTACTTCGTGTTCAGCTCAACATAATTGGTGGCTACTTGTACCTGGACAACTCAACAACTAAAAGTAGAATGGTAAACACTGTATTTTGTTTAGATTATTTCTGGCAGTCAAATTTTATTTTTTGTTTTAAGTACACAATTAGAAATTGATGCAGCTTAATCGTCTTTCTGTCTCACATTTGGACTGTTTAGGCACCTTTGGCTCCACCTGAAGTACAACAGCAGTATCTGTCTAGTATACAGCACCTTCTGGGAGATGGTAAACAAACCTTGTAATTTAATAGCTCCTTAATTGTATGCAATTTTTTTTATTTTGAAGAGTTTCAGATGTATAATGCACTGTCAGTTTGTGGTGTAAAAAACATGTATGTGGTCTTTTTGTTGTATGATTACAGGCCTGGTTGAGCTTATAAGTGTGGTGAAGAAAGCTGTACAGAAATTTCTAGGACCGTAAGACTGATTTTCTTTCTTTTTGCAATCTGCCAACTAATAATTATGTCCTATAAAGCAGGCATTTTCAAACTGTGATATGCAATATACACTTAGATGGGAAATATGCACCACTAGAAAAAAGGAATAGCTGAAATGTATTGTTACGACCCAGTCTAGGGGTTTAGGCCGTAACATACTAAAGAAACGGTGAATTGGCATGAGATAAGCAGAACTAACAACAAACTCAACAGAATAAAGTGCAGTGCTTTTGTATTTACAGTGAAATGGGAATATAAAACACAGGGCAAAAGGGTACAAACATACAACCAAATAGCGCGGGCTAGGCAAACAAGTGAACGAACGGGGACACAACCAAGCGAGAAGTGAGCCAGGGTATAAATCGCGAGCCTCAGTCCTTAAGCTCCAGCTGCCAGTCTTCGTCCCGCCTCCGCGCGTGGATCCGCGACGACGATTGGCCAGGAGTCTTTTCAGGTGTTTCCAGGAGTCACGATCTATTGACCGGTCGTCCTGCCCATTCTCCAAGAAAAATGCGATCTATTGGTTGATGGCGCTGTCATGCAGAACAAGAGGAGGGAGGAAAGAACAGTGCACACGAAGCCATAGAGCGTAACCAACAACAGAGGTCAATATACCATAAAAATAATGCGCTGCCAAAACGGGCGGCGTAACAGTATATAAAATGTGCATTCATCCAATTGTAATTGTATAACATCCAGTAATTGGATAACATCATGCATTATTATGTATTAGTATTAGCATTAGTGTACATGTGTATACACACACACACATACTCATACTCCCCAGATTACAAATCCATTGTCATTTGAATTTATCGTAAATCCAGGAGTTACAATACATAAAATATAAATCATATCATAGCCTATATTAGATATATGTAAACACATCTGTGACCTAACTACATTTCCCAGCACTCATCAGTCCTGCCACCAGACTCCATACATCAAGCAGTGGCTACTTTCCGAAGGAAGGATGTTAGGGAGGTGCAATATGATTATTTGTATTGCGTGATGATAGAAAAATATCTATTTAATATTATGCCCATTTTAAAAGTGTCAATTTCATTGTTGTGCAAAATACAATGTTGTTGGAATGTGTTGTTTTTAGCGTGATCAGCTAAAAACAGTGTTTGGATCAGTCTCGTATAACCCGACTCTTGTGCGACACTTGCCAGGGGCACAAATACAGCCACACGAACAGCACAGAGCTTTTAACTTTATTGTAACCTTAATTCAGAATTCAGTTCATGTGTGTAGCACTCATTCACTCGCCTGCTTGTTTATGAGCTAACACGTGATGTGTGTTACATTTCAGTTGTGCATTTCAGTGCTACTTAGTTACCTAAACAGTCTATCTCTATTTTGGATGCGCTGCAGCCCATGCTATCTTTCTTTAAAAACAAAATTGCCATTAAAAATTCTTTCAATTTACATCATCATATACTGCTCACAAAATGAAATATCCCATATTTAAATGTCTGCTCATTTTGTTAGCAGTGCAATATTGGAGCCATTTTTGGTATTTCTGCATGATACACACCATGAAATATAAGGACACTTATATTACCTGCCTGCCTCTGCCAAGAAACTGAACATGGGTCATGGTTAAATCTTCCAGCAGGACAATACAGAAGACCTTCACCATGGCCGAGTCTTTTGATCTAAAGGACATAGAAAACCTGTGTGATGCGCTAAGGAAACAACTTTTTCAGGAACTTCCATGCATTTCTCACAAGACAGAATGCTCAATTTTTTAAAACTAATTCTCACAACCATTTGTTGACAAACTGTGCCCACCATTGCTCACTATTACCTTTCCTGGATGCTGCCTTTATACCCAATCATGATTATAATCACCTGTTGGTGTGCCCCGGTGCATTTCACCATACTCGCCATTACAGAAGCGATCGGTGAGGCGGTTTATATCGTGCGTAATTTATGACCTGATGACGAACACTGCCATTTACGCTACTTGCTTTATGCTTACATCTGGTATCATTCGTTGCCAGGTCGTCGCACTTTTGGCGCACTGGAGGTTCACCCGATCACTACGGTTAGTTGGTAACGTCCGGGGGCGTTTAAAGCCGATGGACATGTAGGAGGGGAACCTCCGAGGTATTTATACTGTCTAGGGACAGACTCAGGTTTCCGGCTGCGAGTTCTGAATGACACACGCCCCAGAATGGCATTCCTGCGCGTTTTCTAGCTTCATTCCAGCCGGCTGCCCGTTCCGAATGTAACGCAATGAATAATCTGTAGGACTAAAAATTTCTACCACAGTGAATCCGTTGAGCTGCTGAACAGCCAGATATGTCTGTATTGCTAGATGGGGTGCAAATGTAACTGATTGGCATGATTAACATTCAGGAGTACTCCCACACCTGTACTGCCCCCCCAAAAAAATCCCCAAATGTGAATCCTACTCAAAATCTGTGGGACTACTTGAAACACTGAGTAAGATGCCAGGAAAGGCTCCATGAAATCTGGCCAAACTGCACAATTCTTGAATTCTAGAGTAGCTGAACATGGATGTCACTTACATCCAGAAACCTACACCAGTCTACACTAAACCAAATTGCGGCTGTTATTCATGCTAGTGGAGGTATTACACAGTGCACACTATTAGGTACTTTATGGGCACAGATGACAAATTTTTTGTCTGGTGAGCGTACGAAAATAAATTATTACATAAAATCATTAAATAAATAATTACAAACATTAAGGGAAATACAATGACTGGACTGTACTTTTAAATCCTTTGTTCCAGATTAGCTTTGAAGCAGAGTTTATCCCTGCAGGAATTGGAGCAGCAGCTGATTCTGATAAGACATTTTGTTGAGGAGAACTCTGGCTCATCCAAACACCGGCCTCTCTCCTGGTACATGATGACTGATGAAGAGAGCTTATTGGCTGATCAGGTAAAGAGAAAAATATCCTTAACGGTAAATGTTGTATTGCATCTGCTGTTGTATTGATGAAAGCTGTTCCATTGTTATTGAAAGTGTTTAGCTTAGTTCTCAACCAATTAATAACTTATGGAATTTGTTTCTTGATGCATTTTGACTATAAAAATGTATTTGCTCTTTACTCGTATACATGCTTAAACATTTTTGAGTCGAGTTGAGTCACAATTCAGTGAAACACGATTCATGATTCACTTTTGAGTGTTTGAGTGATTCAGATTCACAATAGCCCTGGCTGTGGACAGTTTTTTAAAATAATTTTTACATTCACAGTACTGCCAAATCCCAGAACATCCATCCTTTAGAACAGAGGTTGAGGGTTGTTGCTGCTTTGTGTTCTTACTGTTTATTAACTTTTAAATTTGATTAAATACTGTTTATTACATGCAGGTTTGTAACTCAATAATTTGGCCTTCTGTGGTTTGTGTCCCAATACTTTTGCCCACATGGGGGTTTGCTTCCCAGTATTTTTTTCTACATTTGCATCAGTTTTTTGTTGCCACATAGAGCTTTGAGTACTTTTGGTAGATGCTGTGTTGTGCCCATCTGTGGGATTGTGTAATAGAATTTTTTGGCCCTGTTTGGACCCTGTTATCCTTTTTCTTTTCCATATTCAAAACTATTTTGTACAATTTTATACTTGCAGGCTTGTGGTCTCACAGAGAATGATGTCACAACTATAAAACTACTAAACGAAACCAGAGACATGCTTGATAAGTATGGTTCCTTTTGGCATTATTTTAAAAAATAATAGTAGTTCAAATATGCTGATATGAATGTCATGAATCGCTAAAATTAATTTAATCAAATAAGTGCTGTCAATTTTATTCTTGTAGCCCAGATTTCAATGCTGTACTGAAAACTTGCCTGAACCGTGGCTTCAACTATTTTCTTGATAACATGGCAAGGTTTTTCTGCCATCCCAAGGGTGATGATACCTCCTGCAGCACACCTGATAGGTCAGCTTTAGGTCATACATTTGTGTTTTCTCACACATCACTTGTGTTGTTGCTAAAATGCTTTTCCCCTTTATTTTCTAGTCTCTCACATGTAAGCCTTCCCCTGGCCAAAATAATTCCTATTGCCAATGGACAGATTCACTCCATATGCAGTGAAATCCCCAGTCAATTTGTTCAGGTAAGCACACATTTACATTTGTTCATAGGCTATGCAACATGTATGAATGCAAACATGCGTTTGCGGTCAATGGATCCAAAACTTGACCTCAAGGCTATGGTAACATGGCTGGGAAAGTCATAAAAAGTCAAAAGCTGTTGTTAAAACCTGAGTGCATACAACATTATTGGTAATGTTTACAGCCGATTTTCTCTCATCTAAAGACAGAGACAACTAATTACATTTCAGGCTTTCACCAGGAATTAAAAGTGTATATACCTGAAATGCACTAATTGAATTAAATAAAATAATTTTCCGATTTCCATTTTTTCATCATTTTTGTATTCATCATCTTACTGACCATTTCCAGTTTTCTCGGATTCAGATTTTTTTTTGTCCAATAATTATAAACGACAGCATTCCGATTATTATATGAAACTTTTTATTCAATGGAAAATTCTACCATTAAATTAACAGATTTGTGTCTGGCTCTGCAATTAGAGTTAGCTGTAGCTTTGTCAAATTCCACATATTCAGTGAGGTGATGCTGTTTTCAATGGCATATCACTGCTCCTACACTGGTATTAAGCTATGTAGAAAGAGATTCTTTAGTGCACTTTTGGAGCACAGCTGAAATCTTAACACATTCACATCAGTGTATTTCAGAAACGGTCTGTCTAGTCAACAAACGCACAGTGTAAAGAGGGAAACGTGTTTAAAACAGAATTGAAGTTTGAAATAATGCTAATGAAACCAGTGTGTTCTACTGTGTGTTTGTGGTACTGTAGTCTGTGATAATGTTTATTTTAGGCAAACAAAGCAAATATTATTAATGAGAATGACACTTAAATCTTGAATGAAATGAATCTTTAATCTATTCTGAAAACTGAAATGGTATAGCCATGAGTTAGTGTACTGGGCAAACGACCCATCTCACTCTACCATTCTTCCATCAACTGAACCGACGTGCAAATTCAGAAACGCCTGCTTAAGGAATCATTAATTTAATATAACCGTATTATACTGATATTCTGTGTTTCTCTCTAAATAACAATTAACAAAGAGTAAAAATGAACAGAAATGAGTGAAAAGTACAGAAAGTACTAAGTAAGTCTGTACCTACTGTACAAGAGTATTACAGTTTGCAATTTAAAGTACAGCAGTAAATTTACTTCATTACTGTCCACTTTTGTATACGTGTAATGTCCTAGGGACCTAAATGGCACCAATTAGGTGGAATGGATCATATGATGGCTCAGAGATGAATTGTGTAAGACAATGATACGTTGATTCACCTTAATTTAATACTGCCATTTTATATTGCTTGGCTGTCTAAGGACATTCATAAACATGAAAAGTTGTTCTCATGACAAATTAGGTTGTGATTATAGTTTTAGTATCATGCTGTTGTTCTGATGTTTCAGGATCTTCTGATGATAGACCAAGTAAAAGAGTTTGCTGCCAACATTTATGAAGCATTCAGCAGCCCCCATGAACTGCAGAAATAACCAGTGTTTCTGTGTAATGTGAGCATCCTTGTGCTCAGGGATTATAAAATCACCATTCCGTTCCATTCTTCACTCATCTTTGTATATGCTTTGTGGAATGTTGACTTGTGAACAGATTGCAGTTGTCTCTTTTAAATTAGTTTACATTAGACAGATAACATTTCTAAGTTAGTAGTTGGGATAAAAATGCTTAAAATATATCATATATATTATATCATTTATCAAGTTCTCCACACGGACTTCATTGAGAATATCAGACTCTTTTCAACACAAGTTTCTGTTCCGCATGCAGTTATCTCAAATGAACCTTTTTCTATGACATATTTGTGCAGATATGCAAATATTTTTTTTAATTATGGAACAGAACATGAGTGTGGAAACAATATTACCAGGCTTTGAATGACATTGGCTGTGTTCTCATGCAGATGAATCTCAGATTTCACTCCTGTGAGTAACTATTTTCTGGTACTGTGTGTGTGCGTGTGTGCGTGTGTGCGTGTGTGCGCGTGTGCGCGTGTGCGTGCGTGTGTACAGTAAAATTTCTGATTGGCTGGAATAAAAGCATGCACCTACACTGGCCCTTTTCAAAAAAAGAAAAAGAAAATGATAAAAGAATGTGTAATAAAGACCTACCTGAATGAGTTGTGTTGCACTTGTAGCAGTAGGTAGTAATGATAAGCTGACCTAATTTTTCTTATATGATAATTTCAACATAGTAGGGTGGCATCTGCGAGTTCTTAGTTTTTCTTTTATGTTCTTAACCAAATCTGCAAACCTAAGATTATCAAATTGATAGGAATAAATGTGATGACAATACAAAAAAAAACGTGTTAATGTGTTAACGTTATAATTTTAAACATTCTGAACTCTTCCACAACCATGTATGTAATGAAAGCAAAAGCCAGACTAGCATTTCAAGTTGCACCACCAAATACTAAAAGTATTTTTTTTAACCCTATGTAGTGACTATTTCTTTTCTCGTACATGCAAATGTCAATGTGTTTAAATGCACCCCATACATAAAATGTTCCTATGAAATCAAGTGTCATTTAATTTAAAGTACTTTTTAAATGGCCAAAAGCAAATAATGTCATTTGGCAGGAAAAAAATGGTTTAATCATGGTCCTAGGACATGCAACAACTGTAGAGTGAAAGAATTTTCACTTTTTAATTTTTAATTGTCCTAGGAATGTGATATGTAGTCATGTGGTGGGAGTGATGAGTGCTGGGAAATGTATATTAGTCTGGACATTTGTTTTAACGTTAGCATTATTAATAAAAAACAAACACCTGCTGTGTTTCATTTTATACCGTAAGTATGAACAACAAAAATTACTGCACTGCTCAAGTTTTAGGTAATATTTTTAGTATTTTTAGTATTGTATTATTATTAGTATTTTATTATTGTATTAGTATTGATTTTCAACCTCAGAAATATTTTTAATAGGAGGAGCTACAGGTGAATATTTTAATCATATTCAGTATCTGTTATATACAAATAAAGTATGAAATGAAGCATAGCATGTGATTATCAAGTTCTGAAGGCGAATGATCCTTAAAATTTAGGAAACAGCCAAATACATTTAAAATAGTTTGGAATACAGTGAGTGCCGTTGCATGACTTTTTCCACTGACTTTAGCTGTTTTTTTTGTGCTGGGTCTGGCAACCCTGGAATTATTAAATCATAAAAGGTCACAATCTAGGGGAAAAAGAAGCCAAATAAGGCCAGGTGTTTAGTAGTAGTGTAGTAGAAGTAGAATAGGTGGAAATGGCAACAGTGTTATACCTGCAGTAATACATGCAGTAATCCAAAACTGGAATAAAATTGAGATCTCTTTATCAAATAGATTATTTATTTTCTTAATCTCATTCTAGATTCTAGAATTTCAGATAACTGCAGAAATACGACTTTGATCAGAATATAAAGTGCATGTAGACTGTGTGATGTGATGTTAATACACGTTTTTGCTCACAAACCCTGGAATTTATTATCAACATTGTAATCCATAAACTCTGATGATGGTGTGCAGAGGGTGACTGACATCGTCCATGATGTCCAGTAGTGTGTCCACAGTCCTCTTCTCTGCCACTGTCACCAGAGAGTCCAGTTTCATACCAACCACAGAGCCTGCCCGCCTGATTTGTCCAACCTGCATGTGTCCTTCTTGGATGTGCTGCCCCCCAGCACACTACGGTGTAAAACAGGACACTGGCAACCACTGGCTGATAAAATATCCACAGGAGTTTCCTGCAGATGTTAAAGGACCGCAGCCTCCTCAGGAAGTACAGCCTGCTCTGTCCCTTCCTGTACAGGTGGTCAGTGTTACAGGTCCAGTCCAACTTGCTGTCCAGCCACAGCCCGAAATACTTATATGAATCTACAGCTTCCACCTCAACCCCTCAATTAGAACTGGTTGTGGTTTTGGTCTGGATCTCCCAAAATCAATGACCAGCATTTGGTCTTTGAGATATTGAACTGCAGATGATTCCTGTTGACGAGACAGAAAAGTCCTTCACTAGGCTCCTTTACTCATCCTCTTTATCATCTTTGATACACCCCACAATAGCTGTGTCATCTGCAAACTTCTGGATGTGACACAGCTCCGAGTTGTAGCAGAAGTCTGCGGTATACAAGGTGAAGAGGAGAAAAATACATACATGTATATAAAAAACACACAGCATTTCTTAAATTTACTTTTTCTTTTTTTTTCATTATAGACATTTGTTAATAAACATCCATTCCTGAATATATATATATATATAAACCAGACTGTCGCTTGCCAACTGAAAAGAGGCCTTTATTAACAGGGCTGTTGAAACAAACGGACTACATGGCTAACCTACCTAAATCTCTGGTGATCTTGAATGGGCGCCAGGAGCATGTGATGGTGACATCAGTACCCAAAGTTGCCTGGGAGATGAAATCCAGAATGCCGAAGGGAGTGGACAGAGAGAGTAGCGACATGCCAGTGGCACCATTCCTCTAGATCCAGTTCCATAGCAAGGAACTCCCAATCACCAACACCATAATTCTATTTAACCAGAGATCATTTATGCCAAAAATAGACTACGGCATATAATTCACAGGGTGAACTACACTGACACAATACAGCCCCTACTCCTACACTAGACACATCTACCTTCATGACAAATACTTTAATCGGGTCTGAATGTTTCAACAGAGGTGCCAGTGTAAAGCGCCAAGGAAGGCTTGATTGACTTGACTGGACCAGGACAACTTCTTGATGTTGTTTTTCAATAGACTGGTTCAAGGAGCAGAGTCAGAACTATCATTGTGGAGAATTCATATTTAGAAATTAGCAAACCCCAGGAACCTCTGTAAGTCCTTTATGCTTTTGGGAACTGGCCAGTTGACTACCACCTGCACCTTACAGTGATCCATGATGACTCCTTCCTGATCAATACAGTAGCCTAGGATTGATACCGAAGTGTTACAATAGGACTACTAAGGGAATGGGGAAAAATAATACACCACAGCAAAAAAACGAAAAAGGGCTAACGAACTTAAAGGGGAAGCACCAGGGGCTCAACGCCGTGGGAATGCATCACCCCCCCCCAAAAAAAAAAGCACCGTCTATGGACCTGCGGGCTCAGCAGCTGGCGGGTTCATTCTGTTACGATGGGGGTGTCCTGAGGGTCCACAGAATGACTTGAGTGTTAAGGGACCACATACGGCTGGGTCCCAAAGGTCCACGGAACGACTGAAGCATTGAGGGTCCGTGAAACGGCAAGGCACTGAGGGTCCACAAAACGGCTCCAATGCCGGGGGGTCTACAACAGCAACTTTGGCTCCAAGGGTCCTCAAGATGGCTTAGAAGCCAGGGGTCTACAGGAATGGCATTAATAGTAAAGTAATAAAGAGCACAAAAAACCTGAACCAAAAGAAAATAAAAAGACAAAAAGGTGGGATTAAAAAGGAAATGGCTTTCTAAAGCAGGGGATTCTAGGACGGCCTATAATGGCCGAGGATCCAGGGGCTACCCTTTACGGCTAAGGATCCAAGGATGGCTTCTAGTGGCCGTGGATCCGAACGCGGCCTCTAACGGGATCCGGAGGCAACCCTTCCAGCCGCAGATCCAGATGCGAGCTATGATAGCCGCGGATCCGGGGTCAGCCCCTATCAGCCGCGATTTCGTACTGCGCCATCAGCTGTGGGGAATCCAAGCTTTTTTTTTAAAAAAAGACAAACAAAACACAAAAGTGCGCACAGACGGGAAGGGAGAACGGACATTTAACGCAACTATGAACTGGTGGCCACAAACGTTAACGCTGGGCTTAAATAATCAAAAGGGTAATCAACAAAATGGAACATGGGTGTGTTGCAAAAAGAAACTAACCAATAGATTGCCCCAGTAAATGAAAACAAATGACAATGGCATATGGGGAAAAAACGGAAGCGGAAATCTAAGGGAGCAGGCAAAAGTAATAAAACATGGCAAAAAAAACGAAAACGGTCTCACGGCGCGAGCCCTAACACGAAGGTTTGTGAAACTCACATTTTCAACATATTCTGGAGAAGACGTGTCAGGACTTGGTGGATGTGAGAAACATGAGTGTCAAGGGAATAAGTCAGAATGACATCAATATACTGACACAGCTCCAATTCCATCCTGGATTTTGGATATCATGCTGGTAGCTGTGTGTAGCTGATAGCTGCTGGTCCATTCTGAATTCCTCTGGGCTTAAAGACGATTATGTCTCTTCTGGACATGGTTAACACAAGGTTTCTTTTTTTTGCAAAGTAAAGTGTCAATTGGAATTTGTGAATGTATCCCAATTTCCTAGTGCTTGATAAAGGTTTGCCAAATGCCTCTTTTTATTTCCAAACTTTTCCCAACTTTATGTCCCAACTTTTCTATAATGTGTTGCAGGCCTGACATGTATTAATGGATTTGTATTAACAAATTAAATGAAGTTGACCAGAAAAAAAACATGACATGTCTCAGGTTCATACTGTACCTTAAGTTTTTTCTCATTCAGTAAAAACAGGCTTATGTTTGTTAAAGTAATCTTCTGTTACCACACGCACAATAAATGTCAAATGACAGTGTCTTAACAATATATGATAAGGGATTACAACAGCAGGTCCATCAGTCATTGTAATCAATCTAATCTTGGTCAGATAGAGATTTAAGCAGTGTGGTCACCCCTCTACTTTTCTAGTTCCCTGGTAGTTTTCTCTAAATCAGAAGTGAAGCAGTTGCTGATGAAAATTAATAGCACTTCAGTCTGTGGCTAATGGTGAGTGTGGACTTACTCACTGTAATGCAAATGGATCTTACAATAGTTCAGCAGTGATAATCCAAAGGTTAATACTGAACATGGCAGCCATGTTAGCACACCTCTTGATTCATCTTTCACTGGATTTCTTTTTGTGATTGTTAACAGCAATATTGATCAAATCAAGAGTTGCAGCTGGAATCATATTACCTTTCATCTTTGTAATATATTGGATGTGCCATTATTTCTGATCATATCTGATTATTATATATTATACCATTACTTATTTTGCCAAAACCCATCACTTACGTGAGTGGCAAAGTATGTAAACTTGCATACTGAAGCTTTCGGTATCTGATGTGAACCCCCTTGTCTAGCAATAACTGAACCTACGCACTTGAATCCTAGTCCAGCTTTTGGTACAGAACATCTTCAACAGGTTCTTATGTTGGAATTCATTGTTTTCCTTTCTTCCTTTCTCCTTCATTATCCCATGTGTCCATAAAACATTTGTTAGCATTCTTGCTGTCTACCTGATTATTATCAAACTGCATATTCAGCAATGAGCAGCAATTTAACTTTGTCGTATTCATCTGGTGGTGTGCTTGAAAGTATCAGACTATTAAACACCTGTGTTCTTTGTGAGTGTTCCTTGTTGGTTTACCACTACAAATACTGACAATAATCTGGGATGTCCTCAGTTTGTGCACATTCTGTCTAACTTTTTAGAGATGGATTTGCAGTAGTTTCCAGTATAAAGAGCATCAGCAAGTCTCGGAAACATATTTTGTTCAGGACATGATGCATTTCCACAAATAAGTATTATGAAGAGAAGACTTTTAATAGATACGTGTTCTTTAACTATAAAATATAATGTAATGTAATTGCATCTGAGAATGCAATAAAACATCGAATAGCAAAAGACCATGTAGGTTACCACATTTGTTAGTCAGGAACTAAAAGCTGAGGTTAAAGTGGGTACAGGCTCAACAACACTAGATAGTTGAAGTGTGATGTTTACTGGTTTGATGAATCATAATTTCTGCTGGGGCACAGATGGCAGGGTCAGAATTTAGCACAGACAACATAAATCCATACATCAACCTGCATTGTGTCAGCAGTTCAGGTTGATCGAGGAGATGTAATGGTGTGCAGGAAGGCTTCTTGGCGCACTTTATGGTCCATTAGCATCAATCAGCGTTCACCTGAATGCCATAGCCTATTTGTGTATTGTTGCTGACTATGTGTATGCATTAATTGCTGAATTTATCTCCAATGATTATGTCCAACACGATGATGTGCCATGTCACAAACCAAAAGTAGTCTCAAACCAGGTTCATGATCATGACAATGAGTGACAATGTTTATGTTCAGTGTTCTTCGGTGGCCTATCCTAATCATAGGACCTGAATCCAATAGAACACCTCTGGGATGTGGTAGATTGGAAGATTCACACCATGGAAGTGTACATTAAATATCTGTAGGTACTGTATAGTGATTTAATATCTGCATTGAATAGAATTTCAAAGCAATGTTTCCCAAGTCTTGTGGAATCAATTGAAGGAATTATTACGACTCTTTTAATAAGAGAAAGAGATGCCCTGTCCAGTATTAGTACACTGTAACTAATCAAGTCATTGGTGAATTGGTGACTTTAATTTATGCAGTACCTCAAAGTGCACTTCCAGGTATTGGCTTATTTATAAATTTGTTTCTCATGTTCAGAAATTATGTAAAATGAACACTAAATGAGTTTGTTCCAATACATATTTTCTATATCTTTTTTACAAGCATAACACAAGGATATAAACAAGGATAAAATAAATGTGGAGTATCTAAAATGATACAGACAGAGTAGTAGAGAAAATCTAACTTTTCATGTGGCACCAGATAACTATGAGTTTCAGATGACACATCTCATAAATGGGTTATCTAAAATCCAAGATATATTGGAAGAATGATTGCGGCGGAACATTGGGCTTGACTGCATTGCCCTGATCTATAACTTTGCCATAAACCAGGGGGCCCATTTCTTGTCGATCCCATCCAAGGGATGGCCTGTCACTTGGTGGGAGTTGAGCTGCTGTTTATTTTCAAATCAATACTCAATTACTATGAGGAAGATCCTTTCACTCATCCATTTCCAAGATGAAATTATGAAGCACAGCAATAAGACTAGTCAGGGAAAGCTGGCATGTATTAACTCATACCGCCTTTGGGTGGATAACTATCTAGATATTTTATAGAACTCATCTTCTTTCCTCCCTCACACCCTCCTTCTCCAGTAGCTTTAATTAATCACTCCTTAAAATGCTTTTCAGGCAGTGACTGATAACCAGCGAAAACAATTTTCCCCCTAACAGCCTTTTAATTTTAACTTGAGGGAGAGCTCATTGACTGCAACTCACAACAACCCATCAATGCTAGTTTTTTTTTTTACTTTTTTTAATGTGCTTCCCGTTTTGTTGCTGAGAAGAATGGAGAGGAGACGAGCTTTTCTGTTCCCTTTCATAACTCACACCATTGATTCAGTAAACAGCTGACATTTGCTAAAGGATAAAACTTATGTCAATAGAGATGGTGAGGAAATTACCCCATTAAGAGGCATCCTGTCCTAGTTATTTAATAGTGCAAGCTCATTGACATATATACATCGCAACATAATATAATATAATATAATATAATATAATATAATATAATATAATATATACTGCTAACAAAAGTTCAGATATATTTAAAAATGGATATGAATCAATAAAAAAAAAGATTTTGATGAATTAAGAAAGATCATCAGAAACACAAATTAAAGAAAGGAAAGCATGTTGTTGATGAGAAGTGCACATTATCATAAATTGAAAGAGTTATAAGTTGTTTCCAACTGCTCCAGCGTAGAGTACCACTATAGGGTGCAGGACTTCATCTCAGTATCTGATAGCAGTCAGCGATCTATTTTTGATGAAGAAAAGCTTGGTACTTACTTAAAGCTGATTAAGCAGACATCTACACCAGTGCTGCATCTGGTAGGTGAATGAATAGCTGGTTGTTGTAAATGATTTCTGCTGAGTATTTTCTATGATGTCATTCCAAAAATTAATGATCCATTAACTGTTGAATTTCTGTAATGTTTCTAGTTAGTCTGGAGAGTAAATATAGGATTGTTCTAATTTTTCACTGTTATAAGGGGGTAGTAAATAGATTTAGCTTTAGTAAGGACATCCAAGCAATCTGAAATATGTCCAATTAACTACATTGTTACATTCTAATATTCAAGCAAATTGCTTAAAGGTATAGGTGTGCTCAGTTTACCGTGATGTAAGTCAAGTCAAGTCAAATTTATTTATATAGCGTTTTTTACAGTGACGCATTTTCTCAAAGCAGATTTACAATATTATATTATCTTAAAAGGCCAATCCCAAGTTGAGCAAGCCTAGGGCGACAGTGGAAAAGAAAAACTCCTTAAAAGTAGAAAGAAGAATCCTTGGGAGGACCAAGACTCAAAATGGGACCCATCCTCCATGGGTGGCCCAGATGTATTAAGTAAATACATAAAAGTATATTAAAGTAATAGTACAATTAAGTAAGTAATATAATTTAAATAATAATATTTAGTTAGGAATATTAATAATAAGTAAGGAATACAATGAGTAAGATTTTTAAATCAGTCCTCAATGGGAGGTTCTTGGAGGCACATTGTCTCTTAGTGACTGATGTAAGCCATTTTTCCTTAAAGCATTTGACCCTAGGAAGAGCATAGATGTAATAAATAAACTAGTACCAAAGACTTTAATAATAGTTTAACTGTACAGATAGAATATGGAATATCGAGAATATATGTAACATGACATATAAGAAATATTATATAAAATATTCTAAAATAAATGAAAAATAGACAAAACAATATGAGAATATAAAGTAATAAAATATAGAATACTTTGTACTAATTCACACTTACGTCTAGTACCAGATTAAACCCAAAGGAAGGGAAAAAAAAAAAAATATATATATATATATATATATATATATATATATTTTTTTTTAATTATTATTATTTCTATTAGTAACTTGGGAACTTTATTAAAAAATGATCTAATTAATTAGAAGCTTTGTAATTAATTAATCAAAATTAATCATGTTTTAATTACATTTCAATAAAACATGAGAAATATTAATTTAAGCTTGGAGGATGAATGAGTCAATAAACATAAACTTCAAAATCTTGTTTATTTCTGAAATTCTGACCAAAAATGATGACCACTGATTGACCTCAACTACTCCCATATAAATACTTTGGTACAGGCACAAATACCAGTTCTTATACCCAGTGCAGTACCAAGGAACCCTAACATGGAAAACAGCAGTCACCCAACGCACACAGACGACTTCCACACAGAAGGTAGGGTGCGCTCATTCATTCCACAAAAGACAACAACCCGCTTCGGGTTTGACTGTCGCCACAATATAATCTGTATGCCTGGAACTCGTATACTGAGAAATGTTCCATGGTGTGTTAAAATGCGTTAAAATTATTTTTTAAAATTTGTTATTTTCCCTGTAATTAATTAATCGAAATTAATGCGTTAAAGTCCCACCCCTAATATATATATATATATATATATATATATATATTATTAGTATTACTACTAAGGGCACTAAGGATAAAACATACAACATACATGAGTGCAGGAAGGACATGCACAGCTCAAAGTCGGGATCAAACCAGGAATACATGAGCTGTGATTCGGCACTAACCACTGCACCAAATCAAGCAGTCAAAAGACACATTTGGTGGTGCTAAATATCGGCAGCCACAATACATTGGATCAGGATCAGGCACACTAGATTTGCTATTTTTGACTCCTCTTCTACATGACACCTTGGTAAGGTAATTATCTTCATTCGTCAAGTGAAACAACACTAAATCAGAAGTGAGAGCATGTAAGAATATCTAATCAGCACCTCATTAGACGGCATGAGTGCCTGGTGTAGATGCTTCTTAGGAGCAAATGCAATTACTGCAAACAGGAGGTCAACATCATACCAAACAGCCCAGATTCATTGTTTATATTATGCCAATACCCCCACCCCAAGACACACTTACAGTTACGGTAAATACATCTGAACAAGGGTATCTGCTAAATGGTTCTACACATACACATACTACACAATCTACACATACTTTTGGCAGTAATTATATTCAATTTGGTGTTCAGTGGTCAGAGAGTCAGTCAGTGGTTAAGTCTCTAAGACACAAAATACTGAATATTGGGATTTAGAGAAAATCGTGCAACGAATATAGCGTCTTCAATCCACAGAACACAATGATTAATGAGACTGAACTTTGTATCCCAATGCACGATTTAAGTTGTAGATAGACTCTGCATGTGATGAGAGCTCTATCAGTACATTAATGGATGACTTACTAACTTTGCATCTGATTCAGTGAAGATAAAGCCACAACATTGCCACATTATATTTAAAAAGTAAAAGTAATAATGTAGACATCACTTCTGAGTCACTGGGAACCTGGAGAGCTTAGGAGCTGAAACTGCTCACAAACACTTGAACAAAAGCTTCCAAAGAGCAGTTGCTGAACCACCTTTCACCTCAACTGACAGTGTTCCCAGTCAGGTTGATTCTGACCTTAATCTCTGTCAAAACATCTAACAAGTTGTAACCTGAGCCCTTGCAGATAGCTGGCACTCATTTAGCTGTCATGATGTAGAACGTCTGAGCATAAGTCTTGTCCATAGTGGGTAGTTGGGTTGCCACCACTCAACCACCCAAAATTGCCAGCCAAGGAACAGGGTCCTTTCCAGGAGAGGAGGTCTTACCTTGATGTGTTTAACTCCAACTGCTCTTTCCCAGGCTTCCCAGCTGGGAATAACACTCCAGGCCTGTGTGGACTCAGGAGTCACAGACAATCTAATTGTCAACGTCTACCCTTATAAGAGCTCTAAGTCATGTGTTTGTCCATACCATTGATGGCTACAAATTGGCTACAGGAGTGGTCAGTGTACTCTTCCCATAACCTGTGCTTTGGTATTTACACTGAACAGATCAATATATCTGATCCCCTTGCCCAATAGATAACTTGTGCTGGGGTTCTCCTGGCTTCAATAATACAATTTCTGCAGAAAGTATGTGTTGGCCCGGGGGAACCTTAATACAGGGGGATCAGGTAGTGCTTGCTGACCAGTCAGAATGCCCACCAGGCTATCCTTGATCAACTATTAAATGTGCCTTCAATGGGTATGCAAAAACCATTACTAAACCTTTCGGCAGTGGAAAAATGACTTCCCCTTCTTGTTTTTATTTCACATCATGTGTACCATTAAGTGATGGTACCTAGATGTATTGTGCAAAGAAGATAAGACATTGGAGGGAGTACTCTAGGTAATGTTCTGCTGGGAAACAGAGCGCCCGTGCACGCACGCACGCACGCACACGTAATAGTGGAGGTCAACCCTCTTAGGGACCTTCATCTGCTCTGCATCTGGGCCCAAACCCCTTAGGTCCATGAAAGTACTGCTCTCTTGGTCCAACAGACAAACATGGAATTACTTTATTTTAATTTACCATTAGCATTAACAAATTACTCACATATTAAGTGTTTATGAACCATTCATATCATTATGGGTTGTTAATAATCTGTTATTCTTCATTCAGTTTAAAATGCCAAAATGGCAAGATAAATGCTATAATATGCCATATCATATTACATGTATACATTACAATAAACATTATATGTATATTATTTATAAGTTTTCTGTCATGCACTGTGTTAAGTCAAACACTTATTTTGCATCCATTTCATTTCTGTTATTCTGCTCTTACTGTGCAGTCACAATTATTAGGGCTGGCATTTGCAGCTCTCAGATTATGCAGATTTGAAATTTGTAATCACTCACATAATCAGAGCAAATCAGATTGTACTTGTATTAATTAGGAATTATAATTAGACGGAAATCCTCCTAACGATAAGGCAAAATGACTTCTATATTTTAGTGGCTTCTATCCTAATCAAGGTCTTATATTGCAAAGTAATTAAGTGATTGTTCATGATAGAGTATAAAAATTAAGTCATTAGAAGGTGCCTGCATTTGTTTGACATTTTCAATCATCCAGGTTGATGTACACTAACAGGCCTGTCATTTTAGAGATGAATCCTATGCCCAGGTGGAGAAAACACTGGTCTCCTCTTAACACTCTCTGTGTCGACAGCATTGTGTGACATATACTGGCATAAAAACTGTAATCCAAAAAAAAAGTAAAACTTGGGACAGTATGGAACATGCATATAACACACTCACAGTTTCTTATATTTAATTTGACTTTAATTACATTGTTGATAGATACTTATAGATAGATAAACAAAAATGGCCAACAAATGCATAAGAAAATGATTGAGATGTTTAAAAACAGTATACTTCAAAGAAATATTGGACAAAAACTATTGTCTTTTTTTACAAATTCATCATAGTTAAGTCTGAAAGCTGTACTGTGTCCACACTGGCTATGCAGTACACAATGAAAAACTACAATAGCACAGAACTGTTGTGGACACAAAGTACACAATTTACAACTGGCATTCACACTTGGACTTCTTCCCTGCAGACAGACGTACGTTTCACCAGTACATTGTGTCCAAGGAAAACTGCATCAGGACTATTTGTATGCAGACATAATGTGAATATTGTTTTATATGGACACAAAAGGCATCAGATCCTGGGTGTAAATGAAGTCATTTTAAGTTCAATTGATCTAGCAAAATATGTCACTATTCAATTTAACATTTTAATGTGAAAATAATTTGAAAATGTGGTGGTGGAGAAACACGCACATATGCATAATTATGATCAAACAGTATTATAACAGTAATTTAGATGTAATTTAAGTCAATATGTATATTTCAGAATAGGATTTTGCAAAGTTTAACAATGTTAAAACAATACAGAGTTCAATACACAGGAATGTCAATGACGCATGTTAATGGTAAGACGTTCAGTAACTTCAGCCACTTGGCTCCATCCGCACATATAGCACATAATCAACACCCACAATACATCAATAGCATTTTATGCTTACTAACAACTCACCCCTGGTGCCCTATAAAAAGGGCCACTGAGGCTACTTTTGGATAGTGTACCTCTTTGTGAAAGATCATAGTAGAACAAAAATGCACTAAAATTCATTTGTCCAGTTGCCAGACTTTGAGAGCGGTTGCATCATTAGACTGAGAGAAGAGAGATGGTTGTTTCAACCAGTAACAAATTGCCTGCCATCTAGATCTGCTGTCTATTTGGACCTAGCTGTTAGAAGGTGTCGAGGCCACTGGTTCGATGAGGTCTCACAACTGAATAGGCTCCAGGCAGTACAGACAATTTATTAGTAGAGAGGATCATTTGATCCTCTGACAAGCACAAGCACAAAGCTCCCAGTTTTTTGTTCATCATCCTGGCACAAGTGGAACCTTCACTACACACCTGTCTCTCCTGAACCATTTCTAGGAGCTTAGCAGAATGAAATTTGGTTCCACAGTGCATATTACTGTTAAAGTAAAAATAATCAGACCAAATAGGGCAACTAGTGTAGAAACTCGGATAAATGACCTTGTAAACAGTAATGATAGAATTTATTAAACAGATCAAGAAGTGGGCACCAGATACTGGTGGTTCAGGGAGACCAGATGGCGGCCGAGTAGAAAGAGCAGTTGGATTCTCATGTGTCTGGGTAATTTAGGGTGGATAGAATTGTGGTTCATGGAGAACTATTCCATTTTTTTCACACAAGACAGGATGACTTGCTTATAAACTGTTTCTGACCTTCAAGAGCTATCCTTTTGGAGTTGGGTCCAGTTTTGGAAAGAGAGAGATGGCGAGGAGCCCTGCATTGCTAGTTCCCTTAAAGGTGCTGACAACGCTTTGGTTCCTTGCAACAGGCTCATTCCAAAGGGATCTGGCAGACCGGTTGGGTATGTCCTAATCCTCTGTGAGCCACGCCATGTCATTTTTTTTGGATCATCATCCACATGTCCACTAGGTGTTTAAGGTTCCCATACGATGTGGCTGACCAAGCAAACATTAAAGCGCAATTTGCAGTGATAGCCGATTTTCCTAATGTAATTGGAGTGATTGACTGCACACACATTGCTATAAAGGCACCTACTGAGAAGGAATTTACTTTTGTGAATAGAAAGCACTTTTATTCCAATACTTTCGACGTGCCGCTTGCCCAATAACAGCCGCAAGCCTTTTCTCAAATGGTGTGAGCTCCTGAACTCCTGAAGAATTCCACCAAGGTCCCCAATGGCGATTGGCAGAGTGTTGGATGGAAGCATATGCCTTTACTGAGATTATATTGAGATATTTCATGTTTTTTCTTTTTTAAATTTATTTGTTAATAAACAATGATTACTGTATTTTCATGCTTTCTGCAGTGAAATAGTATACAGTGTTCTCTGATATGTGGTGGTATATAATAACTTTAATTGAATTAAATAATCCACACAAGTCTAAGACTTCCATGTTTTTCTTTCTTATGACAATGGAGGAAGAATAAGAACTTCTACTTTCATGATGCCATACTATGGCAGCAGAGGGAGGAAAAGAATTCCATTCAATAAAGGAATCACATGTGTATTTAAAAATATCCCCTTCTTCTAGAGTATTATGCTTGTAAATACGAAATGTAGAAGTATATGTGTGGCCAGTTTCTTTAATGCAGTATTACCAAATTTACTATGACTGACAATTGAGAAGTCAAAAATCAACTGCCAGAAAGTTTAGGAGCACTCAGGAAGCCATCTTGTGCTAGAGAGCCAAACTGCTGGGACCGCTGCCTGCACTGGAGGGCTATGGACATTCTTGACCCATGTTCTCCAAAGAGTTCAGTAACAATAGCCCAATTAACTCTTGATATACCTAACTGATGTCCCACGGTCTATCTACATTTAACCTGTATAGCTAATTTGAAGACTTAATAAATAGCCAGTTACAGTTATCTGACATTAATTATAAAAGGCCCATTATATTTAACCAACTTATCTAACTGGGACTGCTTAACACGGCCCTTTTCCTATGCTTGTTCAAAAGGATGTACAGCTGCCAGCTAACAATGGGAAATAGCATGTGCTTGGATTACACTGGTCTACAAAAGTAAATAAACATATTCTGGCTTAAAAATAAAATGTTTCATTTCGTAATTAATTTGAAGGTAATTCATTCAAATATATCAAGGAAAACTTTGTGTTGTATTGTTACATAAATAAATAGCTACTAAGGACCTATAGTTATTACTTCTGAAAATATAGCAATGCACATTACTTTAATCAATTTACAAGCTAAGGTAAAAGTAGGTAGCAATCAATATTATATTTGGTTGGCTCTCTTGAGACCACTGGCTCTGCAAAAGGCATCGACTATCTATTCCTGTTCAACCATTGCGTGAGGTAGGTTAAGCATCTATTGTGTGGAGTCTAACTTTTATCCTGATCTCCTATTTTGCAGGCAAAATCCAGGTTAAAGGCTTTTATAGTGTTCTGTAGCAGAGTGTAGCAACTCAACTCAGCAATTCAAATTAAACACCAATCTAAACCTTTGTCAGTGAACACAGGAGTCCGAATAAAGTTGACCTTTTACTCGCTGAGCTTCAACTGACAAGTGGTGAAAACTGCAGTTAAAGTAAATACAAAATGGTAAAATAAATACTGTATCATGAAACACGAATGAAATGAGTTATTTGTGAAATCTCCGCTATTTATGTATTTTATAGTTTTCTAATCATAAAATATGCACACTTACTGCTTTGCCTGAACAATGTCACGAGTAAATGGCTCCGAAAGAACCTCGAGGTACAAACAACATTTCAGTTTTCCCTCTCAGAACTAACCGAAATAACGTATGAACAAGTGACGTCACTAACAGTTTGGCCTTCAAAATAAAAGCTTATTTACCCTATTGCTGCTATCAAAAACTTAAATGCATATAAATAGCTTCTTTAAAAACTAACAATAAAGATAAACAATGTAAATGCCTTAGAGGAAACACAGCTTCCTTAACCATGGGAGTTAAGTTTCGCTTTTATGACTTAAAAGTCACTTCACTACAGATATAACAGAAATTATCTGTTTTAGCAATGTAAATCTGTGGCATAAAAAATGCTATGCACCCCTGTATAATGAGAATTAGTGCCTATTTAAAAAAAATTCAACATAATTTTTTAGCACCTCAAAATTAGTTAAGTTCAGCTCTTTCCATGTCTGAACCAATTTGGCCTTAGACTAGTGTTATCTGTACAGTTAAATGGTGACACTAATCATGGCCAGGTTGACCCTCATCAATTCATTTAATGACTTCATGTCTAAAATCTAACAGAAACAGATTCCCATTGCCTTTTACCAGTCACTTAAGCTACATGCACAGAGTGTAATCACCAAAACAAAACTGGCTGTACAAAAGTACATCAGTATTAACAGTAGAATCATTACTGTTCATTCCATTACAACTCTTGTTATGTTTCAGAAAGAATTCCAAGAATATAACGTTCCAGCTTTATATTTCCTTCAGAGATTATGACCCAGCAAACTGTTGTCAACCTAGAACATTGCAGTTTGATTCAAAAATATTTGGAGGCCATATTGTTTTCTTTTGACCTAGCCATTGGGAGTGTACGTATTAGTGCATTCTTAGTGCAAACCTGGGTAATTAGGGAGAGTTCAACTATGCTGATCGAAAGTAAGATTTTCATATTGGATGGGTCAAGGCCCAGGTTAACAAGTCTGCCATTGGTACTGTTGACCAGAAGGGTACCAGTGGAAACTACTGTATACTTCTGTTAGTCCAACAAGGAGAAGCAGAGGGAAAAGAAATGCTAAGAGGCGTAGAGAGAGGTGAAATAATGAAGGTGTAGGTGAGAGTTGGAACTTTGAAGGTGGGCACTATGACTGGTAAAGAGAAAGAGTTAGCTGACATGTTGGAGAGAAGAAAAGTAGATACACGATGTGTACAGGAGACCAAGTGGAAGGGGAGTAAGGCTAGAAGCATTGATTTCATACTGTTCTACCATGGTGTAAATGGGAGGAGATTTGGTTGGGGATAATCTTAAAGGAAGAGTGTATTGGTGATGAAGATAGTGTCTGATAGAGTGATGAGTGTAAAGCTGGAAATTGATGGAGTGCTGATGAATGTCATCAGAACCTATGCACCTCAAGCGGGTTGTGAGATGGAGGAGAAAACAGATTTCTAGAATGTTTTAGATGAAGTGGTGGAGAGAATATCTAAAGGAGAAAGGCTGGTGATTGGAGCACTTCTATGGGCATGACGGTCAAGGAAACAGAGGTGGTGGATTTTACAAAATGGATGGAAATAGCAGTAATTAACACAGTTTTAAAAGGAGGAACACAGGGTGATGTATACCAGTGGAGAAAGGTGCACACAGGTGGATATCCTATGCAGGTGATGTAACCTGAAAGAGATTGGAAACTGTAAGGTGGTGATGGGGGAAAGTGTAGTAAGACAGCATTGGATGGTGGTGTGCAGGATGTGAAAAGGAGAAAGAAAGATAAGGCTGAACCAACCAAGGATCAGGCGGTGGAAGTTAAAACCAAGAGGCAGACAATGGTGTGGAAATTAGGAAAGAGGTAAGACAGACGCTGGGTCATGGTGTAGGGGTCCTAGAGAATTGGACATCAATTGCAAAATCAGTGAGGGAATCGGCCAGAAAGGTACTTGGTGTCACATATGGACAGAGGAAGGATGAGAAGGAGACTTGGTGGTAGAATGAGGTTGTACAAGAAAATTTAAGAAGGAAGAAGTTAGCAAAAAAGGACTGGGATCTCCTAAGAGATGAAGAAAGTAGACAGGAGTATAAGGATATGCGGCATAAATCTAAAAAGGAAGTGGCAAAGGCTAAGGAAAGGGCAAATGGAGAACTATAAGAAAGGTTGGACACTAAGGAAGGTAAAAATGACTTGTACCTGTTATGATAGGAGGACCCAAGAATGCGGGAACCGGGGAACGAACGACGTTAATAATAATAAGGGAAGAAACACAAAAGGTAGAGCATAATGCTCTCCAACGTACAAAACTAAAAGGGGAAAGCGCAGCTGCTTTGTGTTCCAAATGGGAGTTCCAGAGGGTGAGCTTGCAGTGAGCAAGAGAAGGCGAAGATTTGGGACACTTACCAAACTGAGTGGCGCAGAGGAGCTCTGGAACACCAGGGGGTGAGCCCAAGCTCGTGTGCGCAAGGCACGTGAAGAAGCTGCTTCGGAGGGCGTCTCAAATCGGGCGATGCGGAGTGCCTCCGAAGCACCAGGGAGTGAGCGCGAGCTCAAGTGTGAGAGGTGTGTGAAGAAGCCCAATCAGGATCGTGGCTGAACACCTTGGCCGTGTCCCAGCACCGAGGTGGGATCTGTGGCAGGTTCCCCGGGGCACTAGCCCATAGGGTGGGGTGAAGGTGTCCCCCCTGCACATAGGCACGCGCATGGGTTCAGATGAATGAGATTTCCCTGGGCTGGGACAAGGTGAGGGGGAGTCGTGGCGTGGCGTGCGAGGTAGACGCCCCTAAGCCGTAGCCTGCTGACGTGTATGGTTATCAAGGGATGCCACCAGTTGGTAGAAGGCAGAGAGGGAGGTAGGAGGATCACGAAAGGCGAGCCCGTCCTTGAGCCCCTCATTGAGCCCTTGGTGGAAGAGGACAATGAGGGGCTGTTCGTCCCATCCTGCCTTGGCCGCCAGGGTCTGGAACTCGATTATGTAATTGCTCACTGAACAGTCACCCTGGATGACCTGGATGGAGGACCCAAGGATGCAGGAACCGGGGAATAAACGATGGTAATACTTCTTAACAAAGTTGCATAGCCAGACCGAGCATAATGTGTGTGACAACATGGCAACGAACAGGACTGTGGCTCATCCCTAAGTAACGGGAGCCCCAGGTGTTCATCATCAAGTCGTCAATTTAACTCTGCATATAAACACCATTACCGGGCGCTCTGTAACAGCTATCGGGAGAGCCTGGGACTAGGAGCTTGAGGTAAGCCTCGTACCGCTTGGCTAGACAGAGGAATCTATTGGGGCGGGATGTCCAGCTGGTTAGGATCATGAAGGCTGCAGATTGCAATATGTTGACAAACAAAGAGAGTATATTGAGAAGGTGAAAAGAAAACTTTGAGGAGTTGATAAAAGAAGAAAATGAGAGATAGAGAAGGCTGAATGACGTGGATATTGAGAATCAGTCAGTGTCTCAGAATAGCAAGGAGGAAGGCTTTCATAAAGAGAATGAAGAGTGGAAAGGCAGTGGGACCAGATGATATACTACTAGAGGCATGAGAATGCTTAGGAGAAATGGCAGCGGAGTTCTTAACTACATTGTTTAACAACATTTTGGAAGGCAAATGGATGCCTGACGAATTTATAAAAAGTGTATTGCATTATTTTTAAGTATAAGGGTGATGTGCAGAGCTATACATAAGAATAAAATCAGTGACAGCATGAAGATCTGGGAAACAGTATGGTGAGCTAAAGTGAGGTAAGAAGTGAGGATTTGTGAGCAGCAATATGACTTCATGACAAGAAAGTGCATCACAGATGCTATGTTTGCTTTGAAAGTGTTAATGTAAAAGTACAGAGAAAGCCAGAATGAATCGCATTGTGTGTTTATGGATCTAGAGAAAGCTTACCTTATTGGGTGCTGAGAGAAGAGTTGTGGTATTGTTTGAGGAAGTCTTGAGTGGCATTGAAGTAGGTGAAGGTGGTACAAGATGCAATATGTATGAGGACAGCGGGACAATACAATAGTATCAGTGACACTGAAAAAAGGAAAGGAGAAGAAGCTAGAGGTTCAATTCAATTCAATTCAGATTTATTTATATAGCACTTTTTACAACAGAACATTGTCTCAAATCAGCTTTGCAATCTTATATTATCTTAAAAAGCCAATCCCAAATTGACCAAACCTAGGGCAACAGTGGAAAGGAAAAACTCCCTGACTGTAAAAGGAAGAAACCTTGGGAGGACAAAGGCTCAAAGAGGGGCCCATCCTCAATGGGTGGCCTAGATGTTAATTGAATAATTACTTTAAAGTATATTAAGGTAATAGTAAAATTAAGTAAATAGTATAATCTAAGTTAATACAAAATTTAAATTAGTAATAAAACTAAATAACAAAAATAAATAACAAAATAGACTTTAAATTGAGTCCTCAGCAGTAAGGTATTGGAGGCACATTGTTTCCTAATGACTAAATGGTGGAGGAAGTTTCTGCATTTTGGTGGGACCCGGGTACAATGAGCACCCGGGTATTAACCAGAAGTTAACACAGCCAAGATGCATGTAGTCTAAATCTAACCAAAAACCTGAGTAAATAAGAATGTTTTTAGCCTAGGCTTAAAAATTTGGAGAGTGTCTGAATCTCTAACTAAATTGGGAAGTTTATTCCATAGCTGGGGGGCTTTCCCCCTGTTGTGACTTTTTCAATTCTAGTAACTGAAAAAAAAGTCCTGCACGCTGTGAAGGAACTAGATGAGCTGGATTGTAAGATTCTAAGAGTTCAACTCAGTAAGTGTGCGACCAGACCGTGTAGAGCTTTATATGTTACAAGAAGTATTTTATAATCAATGTGAAACTTAACTGGTAATCAGCGTAGAGATGACAGAATAGGACTGATATGATCGAATATCACTGGACAAAGTGATGTCCATTATGTGTGATGATGATCACCCACTGCATAACTTCATAATGGACAAAAGAAGTAAGTGCAGTGGCCGGTTGCTGTCACTGAGCTGCTCCACAGACAGACTCAGGAGATCCTTTGTCCCAAGTGCCATCAGGCTCTACAACTTTTCACAGAAGGGCCGGTAGAGGGAAGAGAATAGATGTGGACTGCATGTCATTTGTAACCAGAGGTTTTTATGCCTATCTGAATTGCATGTCTGTATGACACTTTACTGTACATGGTGTAAATAAACTTTTCTTTCTATCTATCTATCTATCTATCTATCTATCTATCTATCTATCTATCTAAATTTTTAGTTGTAGTTAGTACTGGAGCTGCTGCATTCTGCATAGATGAAAATACTGAGATTTTCTTTAAGGGTGACGAGGATGGACAGGATCAGGAATGAGTTCATTAGAGGGTAATCGCAGGTAGGATATTTTGTGGACAAAGCTAGGGAGCACGTGCAGAGGAGGGATGCTGGATATGGAACTGCCAGGTAGAAGAAGAAGAAGAGGTAGGCCAAAGAGAAGGTTTATGGATGCTGTGAAAGAGGACACCGATGGAAACAGCCGAAAGAAAAAGAGGATATTGTTTTCTTTTGTAAATCTAGAGAGCTGCAAATGGATAATTAGCTTATTTATTTTATTTTATTGCTGTGCTGATTGTAAGGTGTCCTTGAGTGTCAGAAAGGCGCCTATGAAATAAAATGTATTATTATTTATTATTATTATTACCAGAATGATGTTTTGATTCTAGCTCATTACTTTATTATATACATCATCTGGGTTGCTGTTTTCTTAGGTGTTATTATGTATATATATTTCTTTAGTCCTAATTATGTCTTGGCCTATGTAGGTTGCTTAAATACACATTTACCTCTCTAGGACAAGTAGAACATGTCTTTGGAGTTGCACATTGACAGAACCTGTCAATGGTTGATATGGCTGGACTGCAGCCTGGAACCTAGTACTGCACATTTCATTTGTGTGCTTTAACGTACACTTGGATGGACGGATGATCTTACTGCTTTATTAATCGCAAAGGAAAAATCAGGTGATTACAAATGCTCATATACAGAAAGTAAAAATAGAAGTATTTAACTGTTATAATAACTTACATGAAATTAATACGCTCCTACTGTCTCATCTGATGGGTGTTTTTGTTCAGTATGGGCAAGGAAGGCCACATGCTCATGTGTCCTAGTTCTTCAAAAGTCAGTCAGTATCTCACACCAATCAAATTACAGTAATGGCAAACCTTTTTTCCATGTCACTTCTCTATTAGCATATGCTAAATGCAATTTTGAAGTGAACCAGCATTTAATGGTTTATTTGAAGTGTGTGATTTGCATGGATGGAAAATGTCTCTTTGATGGAAGAAATTCCATATTCCAATCAAACATTTACTGTTCCGTGAGTTAATGAATGCCATTAGTCTACCAGAAATAAATGTAGACCTTTGCATTGGCACGATGAACAAATTAGATAAAAAACACCATGCACTAATGTTTGGTCTGAGCGAGAAGTGAATGTGCCATAGCAACATAATTACATTGCCATGGAAATAAATGCCTGTAAAGGCTGGCAATTTGACAAGGCTGAAAAACAATAACACTGTCAGAATTGGATGCAGAATGCATTCAGGGGAATAAATTACAATTCTAATAGCACTGGGCATTGTTCTTTTTTTAAGAACTACTGGTGCCAGCAGGGGCTTGGGGCAATCAGAATATTTGGTAATATGAATCTTGTATTTCTAACACATTTTAAATCTGCCTACAGATTACTAAAAAGCATATATTGATATTTTATAATGTGTGGTAAAGTAATGTACAATTATTCATTTTTCTTTAATACAGACTTACAGCTGACACATAATAATATTAACACGACAATATTACCCAGACAACCGTACAGTTATGTAGATACATAGATTGACAACCTATTACATTTTTTTGTCTAAAATATTTAAACAAATGCCTTGTTTTGTTGTTTTATTTTACTTGAATAACAATTTAGATTCCACATGAATAAGAAATAAGAAATGATCTAATTAACACTTCAGTTGTTCACATTTACATTTACAAAAAAACCCTACATATCGTTTCATTAAATGGAATCGACTTGATGCTCCCTTCCCTTTTTGTACTGTTGCATTATATCACATTTATTTAATTTTACTTCACTGTTTTTTTTTGTTTTATACAACCTATCCATGCCCTGACTGTGTTGTGACATAAAACTGTGAAATTATGTTTTCTTTGAATCAGTCAGTTCATTTTAGCTACTTAACACCAACTTGCAAAACGAAATTATACTGGCAATATTGTGACTCATTTTGCAGCTTGCATTGTCACTGCCAATTTTATTATCTAGCATAAATATAGCTTTTGCTAATGTATCTGATACTTTTGCAAATTTATTTATTGTCTTTCTTTGTGGTCTATTATTTATTTTTGATAGGTGACAAAGTGGTTAGCCAAATATGAAGCTATGGGCTTTCATTACTGCTGCACATCTTCTGCACTATATACTATATGCTACTGCACATGGGCGTTTTATTGTATTGTGTAGTCTATTGATTTATGTAGCACCTTGGTCCTGGAGAAAGATTATTTCGTTTTACTGTGTACTGTTCTCCACTGTATATGGTTGAAATGTCAACACAAACCACTTGACTTATTTTGACTTGACTATTATCACAAGGACAGGCGCTGGAGAAAGAACTGGATCTAGAGCTTAAAGTGGGAGCTGGAACTGAAATCACTGGAACTGGCTATAACTACTGGAGGCAGAAATGAAACCTCAAGACTTGGAACCAGGACCTCGGGCACCACTGGAAGAAGCTGGAAGTGTTACAACTGGACTGAGGCAAAGGATCCGGGTAAGAACCAATGTACAGTGGTTAACACAAGTGATCAAAGTCGAGAGTGAGGTTTAAAAAGGTGCAGTTTATTTACATTGTTAAGTTACTCAAGTGCAGGAAGTCAGTCCAGAGTAGTGAGGTGGTGAGTGGGTGCAATCCACAATGAGGCATACAGTCCGCCCTGGGAGTATTACCATAGCGGCAGTATTACCAATTTAATCAGACCGCTTCTTAAAGTAGCATGCTTATTGCCTTTAACAAGCTGCAGATGCCGACAGAATGAGCTGCTGCGATCCATTGGTGGTCCAAAAACAGGGCCTGTGACATAATAACAGAATACTGAGACTTTGTAAAATTAGCCCTTAACAAGGCATACCCCTAAGAGGAAGTGGAATCACTGAAGCCACTGGAGCTCAGATTGAAACCTTGCATGAGACCATTAATTTCACCACTGATCAGGAGCTAGTGTAAAACAAAGGTAGTGTAAAACTGGCTTCAGTTGTCTCTATAGCGACAAAGTATTCTGTGACACTGGGCAACAGGGATGTCACATAAGTGTGGAGGCAGGGTAATGAAGTGCAGATGATGAATTGTTAAATTATGATAACCTGTTTAATTTAGCAGAAGCTGGAAATGCAACCAGAAAGTTTGTAGCGACCTGACAAGCGACAAGACCTGGTATTGCAACCCTATCCTGGAGCTGTGTGCCTAATGAAGTGTGATTATTACTTGGTATCTTAATGCCAGTTACACATACTTATACATGGCAAACAATACATGCTATTAAAGACAATTTATGCATGTTTCATTGTCTGTTACACATACCATGCATTGTGAGTAAGAACAGCTGGTAAAAAGAGTTATTAAATTTATCATTTAATATTTTACAAGATTTCATTACTTTGACAGCTTTACTTAACAGTAATCGATAATAACATTCACATTTACATTTAGGTATTAGCACTGTATGTTCATTACATATTTAAACTGTTTATCTCTATGAACATTATGCATGACAGTAAGTGCAATGTTAAAGTGAATTTTCTTCATGCTAATAATTGGTTAGTATTTAAGTACCCTTCTTCCCACCTTCCCCAATGGCTCATCAGCCAGGAAAGTGTTCTCATGGCCTTCATCAGCTCTGACAGAGGCATTTTCTATACTCCATTACTTCCTCCTTATGATCACTGAAGTCTTAATTAGTTGATCCTTGAAATATAAGTAACTGCATGGACTGACCTTGCCAGAAGATGGGACTTGACAAATGATATCATCAGCTGATTTAGACCAAGAGCAAATACATCATAACACATCTTTAATATTTTTATATTCAGTTTTTTCTTTAAAATTCACTTACAATATTTGTACAGACATCTACTTGTAATGATGTATTTAGTAATAGATGACTTAAACGGTTAGGCTACTATATTGCATAAACAAATGTAAACAAATGTTCTCTTAAATCGGTCACATGGTCTATTAAATCATGCATTACTCAAAAAATATTACTCAACTACATTTGGATATTGGGTACATCATATTTTTTTATTTTCAAACAGACAGTATTTTCTGTTCTGAACCCTTTGCTTGAACTGCAGCTAAACTCAATTTCAAACAATTCCTCTATACAGAACAGTTTAAATTCTGGGATGTAGGTGTGTTTCTCAAATGAAAGCAACAAGACCTGGTACTGCAAATGTTCCCTTCATGTGCTTTCACTGTATTACTCTTCTTTAACCACAAGGTGTGTTCTTGAAGTCAGTTCTAAAGTGTTTACAAACACTGCATTACACTTCATACAGTCTTCCAAATTTCCATTTCAATGAGTTAAAAAGCTTGTGCATGAGTTAAAAAGCTTGCTTAATACTGACCAGTGTTGGATTAAGAACATGAACCACATACTTGAGTTAAGGTAATGATACCCAAGGTAGACCATTGCTCCAGTAAAAGTACAACTCATCCCTTTAGAGCTTGAAGCATTAAAGTCTTTGCCTTTAAATGTAATTAGGTACTGGAAATAAAAGTCCAAAATTTATTATGTCTCTAATATCCTCTTATTTTTTATAACAAGACTTGTTGCTTAATCAACTATTTTAGATGAAAAGACTCATATCCCTTTTGGCACACTGGCCTCCATAATCCTTAAATGGAAGACGTTTGGGACGGCCAGAACCCCTCAAAGACCTGGCCATTTAGCCAAACTGAGAAATCGTGGGAGAAGGGCTACTCTGTCATAAAACCCCAACTGGTGGAGAACTTTGGGTTCTTTACCTCTCTCACCAGGGCCCTTCTCCCACCATTGCTCAGTTTGCCTGTGCCTTGCTACAATTCTGTTTCTGAGCTCCTTGGGCAGTTCCTTCGACCTCATAATTCTCTTTTGCATTGACATGCACTGTGAGCTGTGAGGTCTTATATAGAAAGGTGTGTGTCTTTCCTAATGAAGTCCAATCAGTTCAATTAAATACAGCTGGACTCCAATGAAAGAGCAGAACCATCTCAAGAAGGATAAGAAGAAATGGACAGTTTTTTAGTTAATTCAGAGTTTCACTGCAGAGTCTGAATACTTATGATAATGTGATCCATTATGTGATTTATTTTTTAATAAATTTGCAAAAAAATTCTACGTCTGTTTTTTTCACTCAAGATGGGATGCTGAGTGTACATTAATGAGAAATAAAATGAGCTTTTTCATTTTAGCAAATGGCTGCAATGAAACAAAAAGCGTAAAATTTTAAAGGCTCTGAATACTTTCCGTATCCATTGTATACTGGCAGTATATGAAATACTTATATTACCCACTGCACATGAATTTGTAAGGAAAATTTAAGGTGCATTATTAATTGTCAATTCATTTGCCTGAATTGACTGAAAAAATCTTCCAAGGGCCTCCCACTGAGGACTCATTTTATAATCTATTTTGTTTTATAATTTAGTTTAATTATTTTATTTCTAATTTAAATTGTATTATTGATTTGTTATTGATCTAAATTGCTATTTACCTAATTTTGTTATAATTTAATATACGTTACTTTAAGTATCTATTTAATTAACATCTAGGCCACCCACGGAGGATGGGTCCCCTGTTAAGTCTTGGTCCTCTCGAGGTTTCTTCCTACTACTTTCAGGAAGTTTTTCCTTTCCACTGTCGCCCTAGGCTTGCTCAATTTGGGATTGGCCTTTTAAGATAATATAATATTGTAAAGC
>JAUZST010003856.1:0-16799 GCA_034779995.1 Parotocinclus haroldoi
ATTTAATATGTTATATAAATTATAGCACGTCCCGTCTTGTAACATAGAGCATGTTCGATTAATCAGACCAGCCGGTTTTTAGGACCAAAACGATCCCGTCCTGATGTGCCCCCGTTATCCGGGATCGACTGTAATAAATTATAACTGTATAACAGCATTGTTTTGCCTTGCTGTGGCCCCCATGCTGCTCCGTAAACCCCCCAATCAACACACACACACACACACACACACACACACACACACACACACACACACACACGCTTTGGGAACAACTGGATTAGAAAAAGGCGGGAATGTTTTGCTTTCCTGCCTGTTTGGGCTGTTTTGGGTTGATCAGTGCAGTGTGAAAAGCTGATTTGTTTTAGAAAGTTGCAGGATAAGCGTTCTTGCCTTTCTGATGTTGATTTGCGGAGAAGGCGTATAATTATGTGGTCGGGGTTTTCTTTTGCTCACCACAAGTATAGATGTTTAGAAGGTTTTCCAAATTGCGCTCATGTGTTCGGAGCAGAGACACTTGTGACGCAATTCTGGTGCTCATGAGACGCTGAAAACATTTGGAAGACTACCAGCATGACTAACACCCTCTGTAATTTCACCTTCTACATTTGCTCCTTCAGGCTTGGAAAGTTGTTAATTTCTGCTTTGCATGCAGAGGAAACAAGACAGCGCTGTTTATTATTCCGGAGTTTGTTCGTACTGTTTGCTACGGGACATGACATCACTTAAGCGAAACATTAAATAACTTCCTTATTAGCTGTAATCCTGAGCATTTCAAAGCTTCAGCCCAAACCGACTCGTTCTTTTTGTTGCGCTGAGGGCAGATTGAGGTTACAAGATCTTAAAGCCCCCTTTGGTGTTCAAAAGTTTGCTCATTTGAAAGAACACGCTGTAAACGGGATGATTGAGTGGAACGATTCCACTCCTTTCTTTCTCCACATCCTGCTATTCACCCTTTGGGAATGAAACTGCAGCATCAACTTCTTTTGCATATAGAGCCCGGGACAAAAGCGTCCTTAGACAGCTCAAATCACTCAGAAGCTGGTTAACATGAATAGAAAGCATGAACATTTATACTGTGTGTACATAATATTACATTAAAAATGTCCATTTAGGCTAAACCTTTGAGCTCACAAGCTAAAATAAACCATATTGCTCACAAGTATGCAGAAGCTGAAACTGAAAGTCTTGACCAGCTCAAGAATGCAAGAGTAGATCTCTTTCAGTTTTCATGTTCAGTATCCACCTAAGGCAAGGACGTCCGTCCCATCTTTGCGTTATGGAATGTTCCTGAGGGACTTATGGTGGCTCGTTTGGTTCTCACTGCAATATCCATGAGAAGAAACATCACTTTGGATCAGCCTGCTTAGCATGCCAAGTTCTACACTTGCTTCTGCTCAGGCTCTGGCTCTGGCAAATGAATGAATTACTTCATGTGTTAACTAACTTGCTGACCAACCTCCTCCTGTCCTTAAAACAGGTTTGTAGACATAAAACGGTTGCAGTTTGTGCCCAGACGGGAACTGTCTTTGGTGCTGAAAACCGACGGAGCACATAAAGCAGAGGTTTAGGGTGGGGTTAAGTCTGTTTCTACCAAAATGTGGACCCTGTCCAAGGTCCTGGAAGCTCTTTTCCATCAGCTCTGAGACCATACAGAAGAGGTTTCCAATCATTGCCCCATGGAATTCCCTCTTTTATAAAAGTGCTACAGTAAAGCATCGGGATTCATGCAGGGTTTGGAGGCAGGGGGCAATAAAAAAAATAACCTTTCATCATTATGAATATTTAAATCCTGTTGACCTCATTAGTACCTTCGTTATGAGTGTCTGTTCATTCAAATCTTTTCGTGTGTGAATTTTGTGTCATTCCCATAAATTCTACTCCCTGCCCAGCCTGATTGTATTTCCCTACTGGTTTTTGTGGTCAAATGGAAGGGAAAATGATACATTGCAGTTGATCATTTTCTTCTGGAAACCCTTTCTGAAATCCTATACTACAAAAATGAATCAGAAATGCACTGAATTTCAAGCCAGCCAGGCGATGTTAACCAGATTTTCGAAATAGAACGGACTTATTAGGTATTATAAAGTCTTACAGATTTATAGATTAGAACTGCAGAGTAGAGCTTTATAGAGCATCCACATTTAAAGCAATGCAACTTTATAGATTTACCCAAACAGAGAACAAACTGTATAGAACATATTGTATATTCATAGCTTTATAATGTATGAGTTTGTTGAATATAGCTTTATATACAAAGTATAACGTGATATAATATACCGTTCTGTGCAAATACCTTATTCCAACGTTAGATTAAATATAGCATTGTTTTAGCAGTAGTATAATGACCATATGTAATTGCAGTGGAACCTTGAACTCGAACATCAGCACTTAAATAGATCATTGGTGCGATATTCCAGCCATAGACATGCCAATCACCATAAAAAACAACAAAGCATGATATTACATCAAACCTACACTGCTATTAACTCTACACTGCTCACAAAAAATAGGGGATATTTCATTCAGGGGTTGTTTCAATTTTGAAACATCCCTAAATTTTGTCAGCAGTTTATTATATTATATTAATATATTATTCGTGTCTATGGGTGCGATTTTAGACACCCCTTCAGCCTTCACTGCTGTCCCAATGATACGATATGCCAAAAGTGAGCTTGCCTCACTGGATTTAATTTATATTCACTTATTTCATGTCTTTATATATCAGTTGTTTCATGCTTTTATTGATTTCAAACATTGTATTAAGTTCCTTCACGCTCAAGCATGCTTTTAATCATGAATTACATATGAATAGAAACGTTAAAAACAATCATTTGTGTGCTGGGAATGGACTGGTCCTATTTACGTGACTTCTTCTAGGGTCTCCCCAGAGTTCAAGGTGCACTTTGGGCCGAGGGAGGTCACACTAAATACTAACTTTTGCCCGTCATTGGCTCGATTTCAATAAAGAGACTGAGCGATGTCTAAGAGACTGAACAAATCCAACGGTGGCCTAAGACATTTGAGCATACTTATACAAAATAGATTTATAGAACACATCTTTATAGTGTATGAAAGTGTAAAGTATAGCCTTGTTGTAAACGTTTCGAACAGTATAGCTTTAAAGAGTATATATTTACAGAGGATAGGTTTTCTAAAGTATAGATTTGATCGATTTACCTTTGTGACTGATTATATGACCTGGACTGACATATCAGGTGCTCAGCCTTTCACAGCAACCTTCTGTTTGCTGTACTTACTGAAACCATAGCTCCTGATCCAGGTTTATTTATCTCCTTAAACCAGTCTCTAAAGTAGATAATTAATATTTACTTTCTGTTAGTGCTGGTTGCTGCACCTTTTGTTTGTGGATGTTGGACTTGATCTTACTTAATCACTTCTATTATTATGAATCTGTTTTGCTTACTTATGCTAAGTAATTTTTAATGAACACGACATCCTGGGGAGTTTGTGAGAGCAAATGGGATTTTATGACTGGCTGGATTAGAGAGCACGATTCTTCAAGGGGTTTAATTGATATTTGTCAAAAGAAACCCTTGATTTTATGCCGGCCATAACTCACCCAAAGCGGTCGTAAATGCTTTCCTTTGTCCCTCGAATTTTATGACGTGTACAATATAGTGGTGGCTGGATGCCATTATTCTGTGTGAAATCCCAATTGGTCAGAGGTGGTAGCGTTAAAACTTCAAACCTGCTTCACTAAAGAGTTCAGTCCAAGGAAAACCGTTTTCTCAGCAGCCCTGCATTATTGAATTGCATAATTTATTAGAGGATGCTACATTATTTACATTGAAATAGCTATTAAATATTTATTTTATTACTAAAACAGGGACCTTACAAAATGGGATCATGTTTACAAGCTTGAACCCTGATGTGACAAATATTTGATCCTCCCTTAAATGAGGAACTATTTTACCCTGCCGTGGTGAACCGGCGTACCGGTTTGAAAAGGAAACCTAAACAACAGGTCATGCGTGATCATTTTTGTCCAGGTTTCTTGTAAGTAAATACAGTCAATGTTGGCCCAGCCCAGAACCCACTGCATATTTCATGCTTGCTGATCTCGGAGCTGCAGGAGAAACCACGAGAGTTGGAAAAAGTGCAGAGGGCAGCACGGTCCAACCGAGCACAACCAGGCAATTAAGCACTTTGTGGTTTTTAATTATGCCATTCGTAGTGAGATTATTATAAAACTTGCCGTACCTTGTAGGCATGGCGTTCTAATAATAATATTGAGTTGTAGTTCGTATTTGGTGCGTTAGCCTGCATTAGCATGCTCTTAATGAAAGATTTTTCTGCGGCAGTCAAAACATTATTACAATTAGGACAACGATTCTGTTGAAGACATGAATAATTCAGTATGTGAACTGGTTTCAACTGCATCCAGTAGGCACAATCAATAAGGGCGCTGCCTTCTTCTTCATGGCAAATTCCATTATGCCTTCTAATGCGGCTAAGTGGCTTTAGAGCAGAAAAGCAATTTTCGGTTGATATCTCATGGGGGTTTAGTAGAAAGTCAGGGAAAACAAAGCCGTCAGATACACACCAGCTTACATTCCTTCACACAATTGAGCCTCTTTGATGCGGTGACAGGCTAATACCTTGACGTGATATTCGCTTGTGATAATGTCAACTTTATAGAGTTTATCTGGAACCAGACACTGCATTACTACAAATGTATGCTTCGGACCATGAGAAATTACAGTTCCTCTTCTACAGTTTATAGCCAAAAGTTTATGGACACCCAACCATTACACCCACAGACGGTGACGTATTTAATTCGTCACCGCTTTTTAGTGGAATTTCCACTAGGTTTTGGAATATAAACTGAGGTCAGGCATCCTGAGGCTGGACAATGAGAACCTGAGAACCGAATGAGTTCGGAGTGGCATTACATGAGTTTGAAAGTCTGCAAACTTTTCTTCTCATCGCTTGTGCTCTAAATGTGACAAGCGCACAAAACAACATATCTAACAAGAAAAAAACGAGTTTTTAACCTGTTCTAAATGATCAATGTAATATACAAGCTTAACATTTTCTACGAAACCATGCTGGTGACATCCTTCCTAAATAAAACAAAAACATGACCATGTCTTATTCAGGCGTGGAAATGATCCTGATGTGTAGAAACGAGTTATTAAGGCGTGGGAACTGAATAATTACCAACCAATCAGCGTCCGTTCACTTTAGCGCCCGAGGTCCTAAAAAGACTTATATGCGTCTAATTCACGTCTGAATGACAGAAACAATAGTATGAGAGATACAAAGACAGGGATTACTATATTGCACAGGACGGTATTTTACTAAATGTTTTCATACTAAGTCACACTATGTGTAATGCATCTAAACTATTATGTGACTATCGTAATGTCAGGTCTACACAACGAGGATGTTACCCGGCACATACCTGTACTGACTGTAGCTCGTCTGCTTCTACACACACTGTGTTAGCCCCTCACTGAATGCTTTAAATGGATGGAGCCAGCACTGGACCAGCCGTTATTTAGGTGGGACTATGGAGTTACTAAATACAAGTAGTATTGTTTATTGTAACTAACTACCACACAGAGGCTTACTCCACTCAAAGGACATCTACCCTATATATTTGTCTATCTCAGAGGCTAGGTTTGACTTAATAAGTATCATTTCATTGGCAAATCGTAAAATGTCTCTTTGATATACAGGACTAAAAATGAATGGAAACCAGACTCTGTTAGACACTGTGGGATATCTAATGATACTTGCATCAAATCCCTTTTTATTTGTAAGCTGTGCTGCATTTTAATACCCCGTCTTGAGTTACGGCCCAATTACAGGCCTTTAAAAGCCAATATATTTGGGTCTTTGCCGCTTAAACAGAACCGTGGCGATGCAGAGAAATCCTACCTAAGCAGCTTATCTGTACTCACTGGAAAACGAGTAAGGTTTGTGAATTACTTAGGTTTTACCGAACAAATGGTTTGCTATTGCTCTTCTGGTACCGTTGCTCTATACTATGCAATACCTATGTAGTATGTATTGGAAAAGTATGAAGTAAGGCAGTATGGCAGTTCATACACAGCCTATACTCCCTCTGCCAGGCATCCAAAGTGAATTTGACCCACAATCGTATCAAAACCTCATTAGTACAAACTAGATGTCTTTATCACTAAGACTGTTCGACTCACTCTACCCTTTATGTACACCTTTCAGTAAAAAAAGTGTGTGGTTCTGAAGTCTAGTTCTATACACTATTGGCTGCCAGAGCCAGAGGACGAAGTAAAACGGCTTCTCAACACAGCTACGTTCATTGATACCTTGGTACAGGGGCGTGATGAAGAAAAGGCATAAAGGAATATTATGTTTTAGACATCAAATGACAGTTTGATCACATTTGGAAACCTTGAGACCTTACCTTACCTGCTTTGGAGCACCGTATTTTCTAACTGCCGGCTCCAGTTTGCCATTGTCCGATTCATCATTTTAATTCCTCATTTTTAATTTTTGTCAAATGGGATTTTGAATAGTGCACTATTTTCAGTGAAGGCTCCAGTGTTGGTGTAATGCTACAAAGAAACAATTTACAGAGGACTGAAAACAGCACGGTTTAGTAATCACAAAATCAGGCAAAGGTGCCAAATATGTTCGAGAAGGCGCAAGGTGAGATAGTTCAGTACATCATCTACAGAGTGCACGGACTGAGCTGGTATGAAGGTCTGATGAGGCCCGAGATGGAGCTTGGTCTGACGATGGGTCAGTACTGAGAGTGTGGGTTAAAAAAAGGAAGGTTCAAGACACTCAATAACGATATAAACAATAACAGAGTATCGGGGCACACTTACATACAGACGAGTGAGAAACATTTAATGAGGGACAGGTGCAGTGACTAATAGGTAGGTAAACTGGCGCTTGGCAAGGGAGAGACGCGAGTGGAGGAGAGAGTGTCAGAGGGCAGGCCACCTGATGGGATTATTATCCTTTCGCTTCCGAAAGGAACTGCATCTGTCACTGGGCGCTGAGGCTGGGATTTGGAGGGAAGTCAACTTGTGGGATGGGGAGCAGGCAGTCCCAGATGAGAGTGGGATCCAGGATGTCATTAGCTCAAACCCAGGACTGCTCCCATTGCTCCAGGCCATAGCCCTCTCACTTGATGTAATACTGAAGAAGGGGATCCTGCTGGCAGGAATCCAACAGCTGATGGATGGTGTGAACAGGTTAGGTGCCATCCTTCAGGGCAGAACGCGAGTCGTCATCCAGCGGACCAGGAGCCACTGGCTTCAAATTAGAGATGCAAAAAGAGGGTGAAATATGTAACTGTGAAGGCAGAAGCAAATCATAAGTGATAAGCCTTGGCCAGTACATTTAGGCTGTCCCTGCCACACATGGCGCTCAGCAGGAGCCTTCTGTCTCTGCATGACGCGATTGATGTGACCTGGAGCCATTCTAGCTCACTCTTGTGAAACCAGTCATCCACAGCAAGGGCAACCCAGCAGCAGTCAAGTGACCCATGTGGCTTCACCATAGCCCGTGAACGGCAAGTAACTAAGTATTCCAGACCTTTCCGCATACTTCCTGGTCTACTTAAAACAGTGTGAAATCAAACAACGAGAAAGAAATAAAAATAACAATTTTGCTCTGGTTCAGACATACAGGCATACAGTCTTTCCTGCACCTCACTAATTATTAGGTCTGCTTTCTAAATAAATGTTTGTACTCCTCACTGTCAATAACCAACTTTAGGATTACACTTGTACAGTTTCCAGGTGCAGGTACCAGGTGCCCTTCCTTGTACGAGTTAATCAATTATTGTAAATAAGATCAAAATACAACAAAAGCATCCTTTCATAGCCAAGCCTTTGTAGAGTTCATCATCGAGGCTTCATATGTCTTCATCCTCCCAACTGTTAATTACCTGGCTAGCACTGGAGCAGAGATGGACTGATGAGGAGTAGGAGCTCAGCATCGTTATACAGCAAGTACTAAAGTACTCAAGCACCTATGCTTTAGGAACTAAATATGCTCTGAATAGTCGATATAGAGAAAGGGAAGTCAATAAGGATGGCGGGCAAGAACTGCAGATAATTCCAGACACGGCCATTTGATCCATCTTCAGACACAGCTGTAAGATGGCTCTCAAAAGCATTAGGAGATCTGCACATATTGAATCAGCCATGAGAGCACAGGCTTTTAGGCTGCTGAAAGGAAACATCCTTGATGCTGTTTGCCTCTGAAGGTGTAATTGCTTAGTGGTCATTTTTTTTTGCGGTAGGAATTTACCATTATCTTGTTTCATCCACTATAAATGGGTTGGACAATTATGGTAAAGTCTAGTCCACAGTTACATACGAAGAGGCTTGATGTGTCAGGGTGTGAATGGAAGATCTGGAGATAGCGGTAAATGACAGTCTGAAATGCGTTACAGCTGGACCATTACATAGGACCATGGGCAGGTTACGCTTGGTCTCTATGGAAGCTAGCAGATTGACACTTGGTGCAGGGAGTTCCCATAAGACCAGATTCATTTGAAGGAGAAGAAAAAAAGTTTTTGGCCATTTGGTGCTTTGTCCAGGCCCCTAGAGCACCCCAAAAAGTTCCTGTTAAGTGGAAGCTCTTCAATAGACACTGCTATTCTTCACACTATTAACTCTTAACACACACTTTCTTTGTAAAGAAACACTTTTGCTCAAAGATGTGTACAGTCTGGAATTTTTAGAAGTCCACACTTTCTTTTATCGGGAAAACTGTTAAGACAAAATATTCTCTAGTGCCATGGTCAACCTGGGGTCTGGACCCTGCACAGGGGAATGCCAAATACTGAAGGGGCTTTGTCTGCTCTGAGGTGCTCTGAGTTTGCCAAAAGACAATTTACAGATGGTAAATAAATTAATATTAAACACTTAATGGAAAATATCGCTTCTTGCTTGCTTCACAGCAAGAAAGTCCCGGGTTCACTCCCAGGGTGGAGCGTGTGTGTGTGTATGTGTGTGTGTGTGTGTATGTGTATGTGCCCTATGTGTTCCTGCCCTTGCGCCCAGAGCTGCCGGGGGGCACCGGCTGGCCCGTAACCCCATGTGGATTAAGCGGAAGATAATGAATAAATGAATGAATGAAATGTAATTTAGGAAAATGTTTTCTGTGTTGAGAAAAAAAGATGAAAAATGAAAAAATGGGGGGAAAAAAACTATAAACGAAACTCAAGAAAAAAAAGGATGAAAGCTAGAATTTATATTAAGATTTTTGGCAATAAAGATTTGCAGTTAATCACTGTATTTTTTTGATCTGTGTGTGTGTGTGTGTGTGTGTGTGTGTGCGCGCGCGGGCTCTGTTTAGTTGGATATAGGCCACAATAAAAAAGACAATTTCAAAAACACAGCCAAAAAAAATGGATTCGGTGCGAATATCCGATTTGGGCCGCTTTGTGCTTTGTGGTGCCGCATAAATATTCGTTTTAATAGCATATGTAAATGTGGTCGATTAAAAAGCTCCAATTAAAAATATGCTACCCATATAACACCGCTTCCAACCCTACTAATCATTTATTTGATATATATATATATATATATGCGAATAAATTACCATCGGACCATCTGTGTGGTTCCATAAGATCATCTTTGTACTTTTTAATGCCACTTAAAGTTGAAGCGAAACTAACACAAAGTGTTAATGAATGACTCATGTGTTCTTATCCGGGAGAAGCTGTTCTGTAAGCATATCACACTCTTTTCTTCCGTCTGTGTCACTGCTTATCCAGGGGGCATTAGACTGTGATTAGGAGACATGAAGCCCCATCCTGTTTGTGCATATGTGTTTCTGATACACCGTGACATATTTCACCGTAGCTTTCTGGGGGGGTGCTCTGATCTCAAACAACGCTTACATGTAAACACCCCTGAGCAAATTCGCATCCATTACATGCAGAGATTGGTTGATTGTGTGACAAGCCATTCATCTTCTTCATCTTCTGATCGCCGTACATTGTACAGGGTACAGGTACTCCCTGTTTTCTGATGGTCCGTTTTCGTCTTGATGGGAATCCTATAATCAGTATCCTCCTCACCAAAATGAGGGGATACCTCGAAATGAAATGTCCCATAATGAAAGCTCTTCTATGAGCAGTGCATGAATACACGTTCAACAGAATCCGTACTCACAAACGCGATAACTGCCAAGATCTGGCAAAACCACGAAACTTTCGAACAGGTCAGATGTTTCATTTCATTTTGAAACCCAGTTGTTTTGGATTTCATAACCGTAGTCATAAACAAGTTATGGATGTTAGATTTATTCAGTTGTAACATTTGACTGAGTATTCATAAATAATCAGCTTATTGTTATGTATGAGACCGCGTCGGGCGTAAAGCAGTCGTGGCACGGCTGAGAACTTTGGTAAATTGTGTTGAAAGAACAAACAAACAAACAGTGGAAGCCAGACAGGTCTAAAGTCATTTCTGGATTAATTGTGTCGATGGTCTTGGCCTTGTCATTTGATTTTTCGCTTTGTGGTGCCAGAAATTGTTTTCTTGCCGCCACTTGCCTGTCACTGAAACAGAAGCCTTTTGTTATGTCTCACGGCTGATTATGCAATCCGTAAATGTTCTACTGACTGTTTCAACTCTGATAGGACTGCTGTCATTTTTTTTCCAAATATATGACATTGCCTTAATTTGTTCTTGCAGCAACAATAGCAAATATACATGGTACGTTTTTAAAACACGAAGCAGAAATAATAATACGGGATAATACGAATACAGGTATGCGCTGTTTAACGTCCAATCGCTTTAAGGGCCGAGGCAGCGTTCACTAATAGGGTAAGTGTTTTATTTTTCGCTTTCAGTCCGTTATTTAACTAAATTAGAATGGATTTTTCAACACTTTCTTATAAAATTATAAAAATGTACAGGAATGGGCAAAAGTCTCAGGCCACCATTAGGTTTATTGTATGTTGTTAACCTTGGATCCAGAAATATTCAAACTTGGATTTGTGACTCCATCATAAACTTTCCACACTCTTCCCCTTTCAAAAAAATGATTTCTTGGCTGCTCCCGTTCCAAAAAAAAAACAAAACAGTCCTGATCAACCTACTTTGGATTATAGTAGGATCAGCTTGGCATCTGAATTATGTCCCTCAACTGTAAGGGGAGGTCACATTTAATACTAATAATACCTCAGCATCATTCTACTGGTCTTCCTCAACAGAACCCAGTCCCACCGGAGTGCAGGAACTCCCTCCATCATGTGGTCACTAAGAGACGATGTGCCACCAAGGACCTCCTACTGAGGACTGATTTTAAATTTTATTTGAAAATCTTTTTTGTTACTTATTTTAGTTTTAAATTATACTAATAAAATACTATTATTATATAAATATTATGTATTATATTCTAATATAGATATTATGATTGATTTAAATTATATTATTGACTTAATTGTATTATCACTTGAATATACTTTTAAGTATTTACTTAATTAACATTTAGGCCACCCATGTAGGTCGGGTTCCTCCCAAGGATTCTTCCCTCTACTTTTAGGGAGTTTTTCCTTTCCACTGTCGCCCTAGGCTTGATCAGTTTGGGATTGTCCTATTAAGATCATATAAGATCATATTATCTTATTATATACTGCTTTGAGACAATAACCCTACATTGTAAAAAGCGCTATAGAAATCAATTTGAATTGAATAGACTAACTTGTTTTTCTGTGATTTTATTCACGTGTTTAATACCGTATACAAATTTTCTGTCTTTTCTGGTTGCAATTGCTAACACAATGATGTATCGATTCTAATGGTGGCCTAAGGATTTTGCACAGAACTGTACACACACACACACACACACACACACACACACACACACACACACATTATATTGTTGATCCAGTAGTCTTTCTTGTGTACTCCCGCACTGTCCTACCCTGTGCTTTCTGTGAGTTTCCAGGCTCAGGAGTCGAATCTCTGTTTTGCATTGCATTGTGATTCCTTCAGTGTGCACTGATGTCGATGGTTAATACATGGCATGAATGGGTGAATGCGGAGGCTCCAATGGGACGAAACCGCCTCAGCTGTCTAGATTTTCTACTGTGTGTTTATGGAAGCTGTCAGATTTACAGCACGTCAATAACTTTGACTTCTAACTACTTCAACTTTGTCTGGAGGTGTTTAAAAATAGAAGAAGGTAGGCCGTGTTGAAATACCTTGAATACCTTTGCACAAGGTTTTATCATCTTAGGTTCGTGAATGCTTGAATGAGAATGTTCAGAGATAAAACTGACTGGTATCTCCAAAACTCTCAGAGCTCTTTGTCGGCACGATTACTCAAGATTGTGCGGGAGACGACTCGAATGTATTTAAACTCTTTCCTGAAGCATAAGCGTTTCAGCGCAACTAAGGTTTTCTAAAAGATGATGTTATAAGAGACGCGGAAATCATGTTGATCAAGATTAAACAATGTAACATATAACATATAAACTTCAGTGTGACATACAGTGGGCCAAAAGTCTGAGACCACTTGTTTGTTGGGTTTAATACGATGCGTTTTATTACAGAAAAGCAGAACCATTTGAGTGAGGAGTTGAATCTTTGAAAAAGAGAAAATGACATAAAATTTCGGATCCTTGCTCTAGCCAAGCGAGTATCTTGTGATGTTGCTGAATGTTTGGCTGCTTGGCTGAATGCCACACATACTCAGTCAAGTATCTGGAGGAAAGACCTTGTCAGTTAGCAGTCTTAAACTTCTTTGGTACTTAAGTAGCTCCTGCAATGAAAAAAGGATTAAAATGTGACTTAGAAGTGTCACAACCCCAGCGATCCAGGGCTCCGTTTCCACTGTGGACTCCATCTTTGTAGAGTTTGCATGTTCTCCCATGTCTGCATGGGTTTTCTCCAGTTTCCTCCATGCAATAGGTCAGTTTGTATCTCTAAAGTGACCCAGTGTGAGTGGTTGTGTGGTTGCATGTGCCCTGTACTGGGTTGCCTCCTATTCTCTATTCTATCTTTAGTTCTGCCTTGACCCCGAATTGGGTTAATGACGTGACAATAACTGGAGGTAAGTGTTGTTTAACGAACGGTCTTTAATGTAACTGCATAAAGGTGATAATGCATTCTGGAAGCTGGTGTTTCTTCAAGTGGACTCATTCCCTCTTGGTTGTGTGCAGCCAGTGAGGTATATTTACTTACAGTTTGTATTCCATCGTGTTGGTTAATGTTTTGGTCCTACAGTGTGTATGATTGTCAGTGTGCACCTGGAACCGAAGAACCACCGTGTTGTGTATTTCATAGAGGTATAACAGTTCAGACTTTGGCATCTCGTTCAGTGGCATCTCTGATGCATTTATGTAACGTTTGAACCCAGATGCGACCAGCATTGTGAAAATACCCTTAATATTTACATTCCAGCACCATAAAAACGGCGTGATCATGGTAAGGTCTGGCCAGTTACATATAACATAATGCAGCTGTTAAACGGTGCATACCTGTACGTGTATTTCTGGCCATTTTAACAAACCATAGAACCTCAAATTTGGTACGTGTGAAAGGTCGGGTTCTGGTTTCCACGAGCGTTAATTAAGAGCTCTAACCTAACTGACGTTTATGGTTTCAAGAAATATGCTACAAATATAATATGGAAGATCTATGGATCTCGTATCAGTCTCGTATGTCTCGTATCAGTATCAGCACATTGTGTACTTACATTTCACATATGCCAAGAGAATATGAGATGAGGCTCAGACTGCAGCCTCATAGACTCCTGTGTTAAATCATCAGCTCATCCTTGTTCTAGTCTTTCCACATTGATCGGTGCACATCTCTGCTTTGCAGACTAACCATGTTCCGATAAGCAATCTATAGATTCCGTAATGACAGGCAGACGGCTTGGGCTGATCAATTTGCAGACAGAAATGGTCTGCAGACCAGGTCAGCTGGTGTGGTGCACATGGCGATCGGGCTTCCTCACCATGCCTCGTGTTTAAGACTGCTGAGGGCCTGTCTCAGGTAGACAACTGGAATTATTCATTTCCCTTTCCATCTCTTTCCTCTGGTTAAAAATCAATGGAGAAATTGACAATTCCTCAGCCTGCTGCTAGCAGACCTTGTGGTTTCCTTTTTTTTCTAATCTAGCTGGCTAGTGACAAGCCATGCATTTGGGTGTGTCCTTAAAGGAGATCAATGACCTTTAAGCTGAGAAAGTTTCATTATGTTAGTAGAAATGTAACTGAGATAGAAAGAGAGAGAAAGAGAGAGAGAGAGAGAGAGAGAGAGAGAGAGAGAGAGAGAGAGAGAGAGAGAGAGAGAGAGAGAGAGAGAGAGAGAAAGAGAGAGAGAGAGAGAGAAAGAGAGAGAGAGAGAGCGAGCAAGAAGAGGACGAGAAGCAAGAGAGCGAGAGAAGAGAAATGTTTCTCAAAATTCAGGCCAGATCTCAGAATTTCCAGTTGGTTAAAAAAACCCTGTTATGATGGCACACAACAGTAAATTGCACAATTTGGTGAAATGATTTACTGGTGTATTAGTGACCACCACGCTACAGTAAGATACCATCTTGGCTGTCAGCATGTTACTTCAAAGTCACCTGCCACATACTTATTTTATTCATTTGTTCATCTGTCAAATATGCTATGTTGTGGTAAGGTTTGTTTGGAACACAGGGGACAATGTAGAAGTTCCTACAGGGCACTGTTCACCACTGTGCCATTTGTTTTCTGTTTAACATACAGTTCAAGTCTTGGTCTATCATTACCGGTACCATTGTTTTATTAATGATGACCATATTCAATTAAACTCATTGACATGTTGCATGCAGAAATGTCACAATTACAGGTGTGGTCTGGACACTTGGTCTTGGATTCACAATTGCTTCCTCTGCAGCTCTGTGAAAAGGAGTAGTGTACATTCTGGTGGGAGTATCATGGAGTACTACACATGTCTTTATAAAACACTTGCCCACAGCTAGTTCTGTAGATCCTCCGCGCCTATGAAAGCCATTCCATGAGAGACAACACGTGGCAGCAGGATGGTGTGCACATATCGCTGAGTGTCCCTCATATTTATGCTTGGGGTGAACATCGTATGCAATGGCTCCCCAGTTCGTCACACCAGCACTTAAGGCAGCGTGTCACTCCACAGCAAGGACAGGATTGAAGTGCTCACCATAAGGCCTCCGTAATCAAAATGTGTAGCAGTCCAGGTTTCTTGCTCACAACAAATCGAGAAGAAAGGTAATGGTGGCCAGCTGTCAATGGCAGGACAGGTATTGGGCACCATGACAACAGATTTACTCCTGCCAATCACTTGAAAGTGGGTTGGGCGGAGACAGAAGTGTGGGGCAAATATGTCACCTGTGTCAGGATGGTGGACAATGAAACTGTAGGAGCTGCTTGTGCTTATTGGTGAATTTAACAGTCCTATCTACTCGTGGTCTGTCTGGACCATTTAGAGCCTGTTTGTCATGTGTGTGTGTGTCCTCACAGAACCATCGGTCCCAAAACCTAACAACTAGGACAGAACAGCCTGGATGGTGGGCAATTTGTTAAAATGACAAAGTTTGTCCATGTCTGTCAACTGGGCAAAATATCTTCAAGTGTATCATAGAGGCATGTATAGCAGACTACGATCTCTCAGCAAGAGGTACACCACCCAAAAGTATTTCATGAGAGCCTTTTAGAGACTGTGGGGAAAGCACTTTCACACCCTAGTCTGGTTAGACCAGTATGTAATCAGACCACCTTTAATTGTTTAAAGTGAGTGTAGATGTTAGTCTCTTTATTGGAATGAAACCACACAATACAGGAAATTTGTATGAAATAATAATAATAAAATTGATAGTCTACAATAGAATAAACATATTTATATGATATCCCCTCGCACTGGAGCAATAGCAGTAGGAACCAATTTCTTTGTGAAGCCAAGTTCATTCTACAATCCAAAGAAGCTATATCAGGAATGCTCTTTTTGGACGTGTAGCAGCTAGGAACCACTTTTTCAGAAGGGTAACAGGGTGATAAGGCTGAGATATGCTAAAGCTTCCAAATATAGGAATGAGGATTAGTGGAAAATGACATTATGGAGTGAAAAATATAAGACAGTATATTATATATGGTCATTATACTGTACTGTAGCTTTTACAGCTTTGTGATGTCATATTAAAAACTACTTTTATCTTGGTAGGCTAAATATATACTGCTCACAAAAATTAGGGGATATTTTATTTTGAACTATCCAATCATTTTTGTGAGCAGTAAATATGCTGCTTATTTGGTTTTAAGGATGCTAACCGTATATGCTGTCTGCTTTATCTTCCTTTTGGAATGAGCTTTTTAAATTAAGTACAGTTTATTTGTAGAAGTGAATACACCTAAGGCTTTAAATGTACATTGTTATATTTTGATTTTTTTTTTCGGCAACCATAGTCACTTTAGCATGTTTAGCACTTTAGCCATGCGTGAAGCTTGTACGCATTAAAATATTAAAGTACTGAACTGTAGATTTTGCAGTATTGTTCAGTAAATCTACAATGTCAGAGTTGGACTGTGAGGGTAAAAATCTGCAGCGGAATACAGCTTGTTTCTGAGTATATGTGAAGGTAGGGGTCTATTCTGTGCAAGGATTTCCCCTGATTGTACCCACACACACTTGCTTACAGGTGTTATCTCCTGTGTGGTCTTTGCTAGAGACAGAGCTGACATGACTTTAAACCTCAACTAGCATCTTAATGAACTTCATGCTTACTTTGATTTAGTTCTGACCAATCCCTGCAATAAGATTGTGTTCTCTGCTATACTGCAACTTTTTTATGCATGCAAGTGTGTGTGT
>JAUZST010003857.1:0-16796 GCA_034779995.1 Parotocinclus haroldoi
ATTTCCTGACCTTTGATAAAATCATAAATTCTCCCGGGGATCCCAAAAATCCTCCCATATCTCGCTGATCCGCTTTGAATCCGCTAGATGGCGACTTGTGGCTTTTTTTCTTATTCGCTCTCACATTCTTTGGTCCGCTTAAACTGGATTTTTGTCCAAATAAGCGGAATAAAATTACACGTATATAATGGGATTTGTTCCGGTACTTTAGGATTCGGTCCAAATAAGCAGCTGGTCCCATTAACAGGTGGTCCAATTAATCGGATTTGACTGTACCACATATTGCTAAAACAGCGTTTACGATACTATTGTGTATGATACATATCGTACATCCTAACTGAGCAACAGTTCAAACCGAATTTGATGCTCTTTCTGTAAATAGAGGTAGGGAATGCAATCTCTCATACATCTCTTTGTAGGAGTTTATGGACGAACTGAAGAAAAAGGTGCCAGAGATTGAATATGCTGTAAAATCCTGCAAGCGAAAGCGAACTCCTAAGCTGGTATCACCAAGCCACAAGACAACCACCAGTAAGTGAAAAATATTGTGATTCACCGTATATAATTAATAAATGTCCATATTGGAACACTGTTAATCATTATTTTGGTTGTAAACCATTCATTATTTATATCAGGTGTATTAGCGTGCAGTATATTACACTGGACATTATATTAGCCATCAGTGGTGAAAAGTAAAAGTCTTTCTTATATGTAGTTCTGATTATCTGGACAGTTATAATGTGTAGCATGAGAGAAAATGGAGGAACACCAGGACATTTGTTTGTTTCTCTTTATTATAGTGGATAATCAGATAATTTATCATATTGCTGGATATCCATTCCTGGAACCTCCATTCCTGCATTTCAAACCTGTAACCTGAAATATTAATCAGCTAGGACAGGACAATTTAGGGCTAGAAATGAGGTGGAAAAAAACCTCGAAATAATGTGATGTAATCATGATTTTGTATTCCGAGTCCTGAAATTTTTGAAGATCAAAGATGAGCAGAGGACCTTCAGTTTGTCAATGTATGCTAAAATCAATAATACACAATGAGGTTTGGATTTCATTTTTTTTTTTTGATTGGCTCATTTTTAATGTCTTGTTAAAAATTCATGTACACCCTTGGAGAAGATATGTTGATAGACTGGAGATCTTTTGTCCATCAACGTCAGAGCTTACAGTTTTAGTGAATACCCAATAATGATACAATCACCTCTTGACCACATTACATAATTACTTAGTTTTTAGTTATTTAACTTAATTACTAGCCTTAAATTGTCCCACCTTTTTTGAAAATGTGAAATGATGTTTGTTAACATATGAAATTAAGTTGACCAGAAAAACAAAACATGAAATATCTCAGGTTCATACTGCAGGTCCGCAGTGAAATAAAAGTGAGCATAAATGTAAGAGACACTGCATTTTAGTTCATTTCCATTATTTATTTATTCTTTATTTCCATTACTGTTCCAACCTTTTTTATTCGTTTTTTTTTACCATAGCATCAGTGGTGTGCATAAAATTGGTGTACTGTCACAGGTGTATCTCTTCAGTGATTGAGAGTTCCACTGTTACTGTACTGTCACTGCATACAAAATAAGTGTGTACTGTTTGCACAGAGAGAAGAGGCCTACCGAAGCCACCTTCAATCCCACTGCCACTGGAGAGGGTGGAACCTCACACCCCCCAACTGAGCCAACTTATCAGCCATTGGCAGAAACTTTGGGTTCTGGCACACAGTAGACAGAGTAGACTGGAGGAGCATCAGCAGAAACTTAGAGAGGTAAGACTTACTGTCAAAGCTTTGTTGACTTTTAACAGTTTAAGTACTTTTCTGTTAACATTGCTATCTTAAGGTATGGACCGTGTCATTTTGGAAATGCTTTTTATTTACTCACAGTTGGAAGAGTTTGCTAACTTCGACTTCAACATATGGCGGAAGAAGTATATGCAGTGGATCAGCCACCTCAAGTCTCGGATTCTGGATGTTTTTCGTAGCATTGATCGCGATCAGGATGGCAGAGTTACCCATAAGGAGTTCATCGACAATGTTTTGGCTTCCAGTGAGCATTACTTTAACTTGTTTGCCATATACATTGGCTAAAAGTTTTTTTTTTCTTTAATGGGATTACCTTACATCACATTACATCCTAAAACTGAAAATCATTTTAATCTGTCTAAATAACTCTGAATGTCTGAGTGAAAATAACATACAACATTAAATCATTTAAGCAGAGATAACAATTGTGAAAAGTTGGAATGGGAGAATTTCGCAGAACAAATTTCACAGAACACCGTTAAGAAATAGAAAAATGTTTGGTACTACCAACACCTTAACTCACTTTTAACTTCTCTTTTCTGAAGAAGAACCATACTGAGTCTGGTCTGTTCTCCTCATGATCTGGGGCAAAAGGATGTAGGGTCAGATAAGAGCAAGATGGAACTTTTTAGACTAAAATCCAAGCTAAATATATGGCAAGAACTAAACTAAGCACACCACCATTTTTTGATTGCTGCCAAGCACACTAAATTCTTTAGGAGAACATATGACCATTTGCTTTGCTTTGAAGCTGAAGATAATAATTAGTTAATAAATATATAATAACACAATAGCATAATATACAGCTCACCAAAATTAGGATACCCCAAATTAAATATCCCCTAATTTTGTAAGCAGTGTAGTATAATGTAGTATAATTATTTGTCAGTCTCGTTATAAGATAACAACCAGAAAATATCAGAAATGTGTATGCAGTATTTAAAAATCTGAAAGAAAACTGAAGTCTGAAGATGTTTTTGGGAAGGATGACAGCCGAACAATTACTTTTTCAGAAGAAGAACAGTGTGAAAAGGCTAAGATATACTAAACCCCGAAAGGTTTGGAATGAAGATCAGTAGGAAACATTATTATGGTGTTATGATTCCAAGTTTTGAGTCTAGTCGTTCATAATATGCTCTATGTGGTCATTATAATATTTCAAAAACAACAAATCTAATAGTGTCCTAAAACTTTTGAACAGTGCTGTACATCCAATATAAAATCAGGGGCCGGTTGGGGATCACTGTTCACCATGACATTTGACAGAACTTGAAAACTGTCAAATATTCTTTAGTCATTGTGTCAAGCTTATTAGAGACATGATATTCTACTTATTTATTTATTTTTTTAATGAATGTTCAGAACTATTGCCTTTTACTCGATATTTGTGAAAATGAATCAAGAAATAGTATATTTTATTTAATATTTTTAAGTATATTTTAAGTATACTTTTATAAAATATGCTTTATTTTTTATTTGGGCAGTATGACAAAACTATGACTATGATGGTCTTCTTGAGGCTGTAACATTTGGATGAGACATGATTTTGGTACAGTATGTCTAGCAATTACGTAAACATTTGTTTACAGAATTTCCAACCAATTCCCTGGAAATGACAGCAGTTGCAAACATCTTCGATGTCAATGGTGATGGTTTTATCGACTACTATGAGTTTGTGAGTGCACTCCATCCGAGCAGAGATCCTTACAGAAGAACAATCGACGTAGACCAAATCAATGAAGAGGTAAATATTAGAAATGTATTTTCATTAGTAATTCCATGAATAAAAACTTGGTTTTGCTAACGAAATGTCATGAAAAGTGGTCTGACCTTCATACTTGGCATAATAATAGACACATGATTTCTACATAAACTTATGGCAGAACTTATCCGCATTATCTTTGTGTCTTTAATGAACACATTTACAAGTTATTTCATTGTGAAGTCACATTTCATGTGTGATGAAAACTAGGTGAAACTCTGTGCTACGATTGTCCACTGATTGAGATAAGATTATAGAGGTGATTTGTTTCTGAACATCTGTCTGACTCTGTTCCCCTCAAGGTCTAACATTAGTCTAACTAATGATCGGGCAGCACAGTGGCTCTGTTTTTAGCTCCGCTGCCTCACAGCAAGAAGGTCCCAGATTCCAGTCCCAGCCTGGGTCTTTTCTGTGTGTAGTTTGCATGTCCTTACCATGTCTGCGTAGGATTACTCTGGGTGCATCCAGTTTCCTCCCACATTTTAAACACATACGTTTTAAGTTGTTTGGTCATTTTAAATTGGCATTGATTTGATGGCCTGCCACTAGTGGGGTGGCATTAAATAATGGCTAATAATTTACAAGGTGTCTTACAGACTGGTCCATCAAGGTGGACTGTCTGTTCTGTCTTAGTTTTCTTGGACTTGAATTCATGCTGCACTAACTGAGCATTTGAGATATTGTGCTGGTATTAAGCGTGTGGCCTTGACACGGAATGCATTTCCACCCAGAATTATGCTTGCTTCATATGTGGCAGTTTTTTAAAATGTATGGAAATAATTTTTTTATCAAGTTTTTTAAATGTGTACCACTGAGAGTCACTGTGCCTGTATGTAAGCGTACCTACACAAATCTGTTATGTTATATAATTAACATTTTACTTAACTACTTACACAAGCAAAATCTCACGCTATTAGAATCTAATTTACGGAGTTAGAATGTTATATTGTAAGGTCTTTTCAGGATTGCAACTTCAGTTGAAACCTAAACAGAATGAAACAGAAACAAGATATTGTGGAATGCTGATGAGGACAGTTTACCAAAACTTACCTCAGGGAAGAGAGCAGAAGGAACTGATAACTAAAGCTCAAAGAACAAGAAGCTCAGAAAGCTTGAAAAACAAAGCTTACAGCATAACACAGTGGAAAACCGGGGCTATGGCGCTCAAAGTACAAACGTTGGCCAAACACAGGATGAGACATTCTATATCTAGAACGACGCCCTTATCCAGAAAAACATACAACTGATATGTTCTTACAATACAAACAATTGTGGGTTAAGGGTGGGTCAAGGACCCACTAGTGGCAACTTGGCAAAGGTGGAAATTTTCCCTCCCAGGAAAAAAATGTGCTGTGAAACTCGACAGTAGGACCATGAAATGGCCAAATTAGTGGAACTGTGAAATAATTTAGGGTCAGTTTATAATCAACAAAGTTTACAATTGTACTATGAATTTTGACAGTAGAATCATGTGAAGTGGCCAAATTACCATCAACAATTCATAGTCGAACTGTGAAATGTATGGTTAAACTGTGACAGTTCATATTAAAGCTGTCAAGTAAATTACAGTTCACGATGAAATTTCACAGTACATTTTTTTCCTGGGCTGAACCTTCTGGTCCATACCCCAGTACCTTATCCAGCAAGACACCAGAGCCCGACAGTTCTGTAGTCATATTTTATGACTTTCTGACTACAGAAATGGAGCAATTCATTCCAAGTGTTTCCCACACTTGTACATGCAACCTACAGAATTATTTTTTTTTTAATTCCATTTTTTTCTTAGGTGAGTCGCCAAGTTTCTCAGTGCAGTTGCCCAAAAAGGTTTCAAGTGGAGCAGATTAGCGCTAACCGATACAGGGTGAGAGGAAAATCATATCAGATGTAATTGACTTATAATATACTCTAACTGTTAATATGATTAATTGAAATGATATGGTCATCTACAGTTTGGAGACTCTCAGCAATTAAGAATGGTGCGTATTTTACGAAGCACGCTCATGGTTCGTGTTGGTGGTGGATGGACAGCCCTGGATGAGTTTCTAGTCAAGAACGACCCATGCAGAGGTAAATAAAACATTATACTTCTCTACAAAGACACACTGAAATATTTGCAGATGCAGCTGAAAAGTTTCCCTTCTCGAACAGTAAAGGGTCGGACAAACCTGAAGATTAAGGAGAAGTACCTATCGCCTCAATCACTGGCAACATCGGGATATAGAGGAAGCAAAGGTCTGGCAGTCAGCAGGTCAAACTCCAGTCTGAGTTTATACAGCAGTGCCTCTGCTCCCAGTAGTCCATTAACAAGAAAGGTCAGTTTATTTTCCATTTACACATTAGAACATTTATTGTGAATTATTTATCGTTGAAATTAAATTGTTTGCTATTTCCTAGAATTACTAGAAGAAGTCTCTCAGGCAAATAACGTCTTACACAAACTATAGTAGCTTATAATTATTATTTTTTTAATTAATAATAATAATTATTATTATTATTAGTAGTAGTAGTATTATTATTATTATTATTATTATTATTATTATTATCTAAAAATATATAATTTAATTATTATTGGTATTATATATTTTTAAATTGCATTATTATTATTATTATTATTATTATTATTATTATTATTATTATTGATAATAATAATAACATATATAATACCAATATTAATTATATATCATCTTCTAACTTTGTCAATACAAATAATAACAATAGTAGTAATTAAAATTATGAATAACAAAGTTATATTTGTTAACAACAACAATAACAATAATATCATTATTATATTACAGTTGTTATTATTTTTAATTGTATTTTAAGTTATTGTAGCTCTTACTTTTATTAGTAGTTACTCATTCACTTCCCTTAACCACATAATCCATTTCCATTGGATTCGCATATATTAAACACCCAGTCTGTGTGTGTTTAGTAAAACTTTTTGTTTCATGAAACTGCACTAGAGGCTGCATCTGTCATTACAACTGCTGCACCATAGCAGCTAATGTTTGTGTTAAGCTTATATATGGGTTAAGTACACAGCTCACAAATGTTAGGGACTATTTCATTAGGGAATATTTCATTTTGGAGTAAGTATATTTTAATGACCTTAATATAAGGGTAATAATACTATTATACATATATGCGAACACACATTGGCCAAACCTGTACTTATGTCTGCTTTCTGCTTAATAGCAGCACCTTATATTTTAGATAAGGATTCCACCAGGGTCTTGAGTTCCAATCAGATTTAGATGTTTCCCCTAAATGAGTGTGAATTCAGATAATGTTTCGGGTAAACCTATGGTCTAACTGGGGATTTTACTGACCATTCAAAATAATGGTAATTCTAATGGTAATGCTAATTCTAGACTACTTATAGAGTTCTTTTGCCACTCTGAAGTCCACTCTGTTGAAACTGGCCTTATGTACTGCACACACTGACACCCTGTTAACAAACCAACTATATACTACTGTATGTTCATCCAAAAGTACACCATGTACAAAGCACTATATAACACAGGGAGCATTTCAGATTAATAACGGTAATGAATCGTGGCAGATAAGAACAATATTTACCACGGTAGCCTCAGAAGCAACAAAATGCACTGCTCAGGAAAATGAGGGGATATTTCAAACTGAATATGAAGCCATTAAAAAAGAAGATCAAACAAGAACATCAGAACAGCAAATGAAAAGTCAAAGAAAGTTGTTTGATTACGCAAATGAATTGCAAACTCAATTATCATGCTTGAGTAGTAAATGATATATTCATGAGGGTGAACAGAATCATGTTAAACTGGACGAGAGTGCCCACACATTGACTGGTCAGTAGGGTGTATGGTCACCAAAGACACCCAACACACTGAGAGTGATGGGGCATGGAGAGGATCAAATTATCCAGCAGTTCTTCTGGGATCCTTTTCATAATCATTTTAAAATATCCCCTATTTTTGTGAGCAGTGTAAGTATAATCTAGTGTGCATTGTATGTACTCTCCAGCTTATTGTTGTATCTTTTTTCAGACTCTGTTGCGCAGAAGTTTCTCGGGAGATCGGTGTATAAGACCGAGGAGCTCTATAGCAGCATTAGGGACTGACCAGTTCTCTACAGCAGGACATGATTCTCCTTCACCCACAGGTTTGTAAGCCAAGTACAGTACACTTGGTAGATCGATCTCTCTCTCTTTCTCTTTCTCTCTCTCTCTCTCTCTCTCTCTCTCGCATATATATATGCGGCACTGTGTATTTTACCTCATTCCATAGATGCTCTGTGGGATTAAGATGTGGGCACTGCACTTGCTGGAACCAATCCTGTTCTAGAACCAATCCATGTGACTCTTGTAGCATGACACATTGTCCTGCTGAAAGTGCCCTTCTGCCATAGGGTAAACAGTTGCTATAAGCGGTTGATCTTAGTCGGAGACAATTCTTAACCTGAACTGCTAAAACCTGACAGGAAATGGTCATTATTTCATGCTGCTTGTACCAAAGTCTGATCCTCCCATCCGCTTGGTGCCACAAATTGCCACAATGAATTCATCTGACCAGACCGTGTATATCCACTGCTCAGTGATTCTATTTTTCACTCCTTTGCTGTTTCCAGTTTGCCAGAATGGACACCACCCGTTTATCAGAATGCTTTTTGAAAATCTCCTCTGACTGTTTATGTCCACAGGATTTCCTTTCACTGGATGTTTTTCTTTAATTCTCATAGTACTCTCGACAAAGTTGCATGAGAAAACCTAATAAGCTTACCAGCTTTCGAAATACTTACCCAAGCCAGTCTAGCACCACTGACCATGACTCATTCAAAGTCAAAGTCATTCTAAAGCGCAAAATGATCCACAGATAACTCGCTCACAAATAATTGGTACAATTACATATTTTAAGCAACCTAAAGCTACCAACAGGTTATGTTCATCCTACCGCATGGACTTTTCTCAGCATAGTATAGACATAACACGCTTATTTAGGCTATGCCTCTAAAATGGCCCAAGCTTACCTAATCAAATATTTTGGACCATGCTATCTTTGTACACCACAGAGGAAGCTGAGAGAGCTCCAACATGACTCTATCCCCTGCCTCCACCATGCACTACCAACAGGACAACAGGATCCTAAGTACAGGGAGGTCCAGAAGAAGAACAGGTCTCACCTCAGAGATCCTACTCTCCAGATCCCACGCTCACCCTGGATGTTAACTTTGCAGCAAGGTTCATGTTTCTGTGCTCAAGGTGTGGTGAGGCGTTCTTCCACGAGCCAGGGACCTACACAAACTTATTTGTTTTTCTAGCACACCAGGTGTCTTCAGATTTATTTATTGACTTTGCATTTGTTTATACAATATGTCCTGCACTCCCTTTGTCTCTGGCCTGGGACATCTGAAGTTTTATGCATGGGTATTAACTGCATGAAACCTCTGCTCTTGCAAATCCTGTAGCTTATAAATGCTCTGTAATAAGCTATATGCATAAAGAGGCCTGTTTCTGAGGTTGTGAGTAATGCTGACACCTTTCTTGATGCACAACCAAAAGACACAGACATTGTGAATGCCTTAAGGCTTGATTTAATGTATTATGTCCACTAGACTGCAGTTGTACTGATTTTTGGAATTGTGGTCGTAGAAATTCGGTATTGCCGGAAGTGTGTTTCTGCCAAAACAATAGCAAAAATCCAGTTGTGGTTGTCGTTTAAACTGCATATGTCATTATTATGAGATGTTGTTAATCAGAGACACACTCACCAGTCACTTTATTAGGTATACCACATCAGTTTCCATTTTGTCAGTTCCACTTATCATGTAGCTTCACTGTAGTAAGGTTTCATTGCATACTTTGTTAGCCCTTTTTGTTGAGTTTTACACACTGCGTCACTCAATATGGACTCTATTATACACATCTGCTATTGTAGACGTAAAGTCAGAGAGAAACTTTTTCAGAGAGTATGCGTTAGTCATCCTCTAATCTTTCATCAGTGCTCACCTCATCGCACGCTACCTACAGGATGCTATTTTGCTGTGGATATTTTTGGCTGGTGGATTATTTTTAGTCCAGCAGTGAAAACTGAGGTGTATGGAAAAGTCCAGCAGTACACACCCTAACACACCACATAACACACCCTACCATATCAGTGCCACTGCAGTGCTGAGAATGATCCACCACCCAAACAGTACCTGGTCTGTGCTGGTCCTGAACATTAGAGAACAAAGTAAAGAGGACGAACAAAGTTTGTAAAGAAGCTCCAGGACTACCATATGTAATTGTAAAACCTCAAAGTGGTAAGTGGAACTGATCAAATGGATAGTGTAAAAAGAAGGTGTACCTAATAGTGTAAACGGCGAGTGCCTTTGAGCAAATATAGCAGCAAAGCAGGAGATCAAATGCAAATCAAGTGTAAAAAAATGCAACAGAATCCATAGTAGTAAAATGTCCTACTGAATTGTTCCATACTATAGCATAGCTGAATGAGTCTCTTACTTAAACTGTTTCGATGTTTGACCAGTAGGACATAGGAGATGGCATTAATTGTTGGAGATGGATTATAGTTTTCACCAACATCTGTCCAGACAGCATCCCAAAACAGAGCTTGGTAAAAGCAGACTAATCTTCAAAAGGACCCTCCTCACTCCTTTCCACCAAGTTCACACAGCAGAAAAGTGACCCAAATCCTGTTTGTTATAGGCTATTCACATAATATTTTAAATGCGGCCTATAGCAGACATTCTTCTTAATAGCTTCACACTCCAAAATTGACATGCTTGTGCACAAGAACATTGCTTTTCGTGACCCACTTGTCCGGAGGCAAAAAGTCAAAATGGAATGGAACAGTAACAGGCACTTCTGTACTGGTCATGTTAAATAGGACACATTATTTAACCATATCTTTGCTTTGTATCCTTGGTTTAGTTTGACATTCTTTTTGTATTTTTCTTTCACACTACAGCCATATCCCCTTATGGCCGCGTTCAGCCATTTCTTCAGAAAGTTATACAAATGCAAACTTATGTGCCTTCTAATTTTGTTTGCACAGAAGCATCACCACAAATATTTATGAGGACTGTCACTTTGCTATCCTGACTCTGAAAACATACCTCATTGCTGTCATCACTTAAATCCCTTAAAACTCAAATGACAAGTTGGAACATCGGATTTCACCACATACAGTATACTTGTATACCCATAATATTTTCACATAAACATATAAATATTTTTGCCATTCACACAGCCCCAAAATGACACGTCCCACATGACGTAAACGATCCGATTTGGGTCACTTGTACCTGCTTTGTCATTGTAGATGGATTATGTCAATCAGCTCACCTCCCTGTGGGTAATAACTGCATTTCAGCTGAACACTGAATCCAAATTTTATCGACATAATATGTCGACATAATACGACATCCTGAAGGAGACCTTTTCATTCAGCTTGGCAGCAATACTCTTCCGTAATTTTATCTCAAACAAAAGTTTATTAGGCACAGAAGATCCAAAAAAAGATGATGTATATTGTTTTGCTGTGTGTCTAGCTTGCATTACGATCTTCCTGGTGTAAATATTCCATCTTTTTCACATGTAGCATTGTACATACAGTACTTTGATTTTGAACAATCAAGTCGACTGTATCTGTTTCCCTATGAGGATATGAAAGTGTAGGTCTCCATGAGATTAGCAAAAAAAAAAAAATCTGAATGCATTTTTATTTGAAGCTTGCTGTTGTCTGCCTTAAATAAACCTGTGAATGTAATGAATATGAAGGTCTTGGTTGTGGTAATTCTGTCATGTTTCTTGGCATGTGTCCATTTTGTTGACTGTAGGAATTCACAATATTCATATACAACTTTTAGCTTTGCAAGAAAAGATGAATTATCTGAGGTACAGAACTCTCAATTTTGGCCTGATTTTCATTCTAGTCATCCATAACACATTATTTGAATGAATTTTGATAGGGACAACCCTAGTCTAAGTCACCTCAAGACCCTAAGACCTAAGACCCTAGTCTATCTACATAGATACATGATACATGTGGCGATGCCACATAACTGATCCATCATCTCTCCAGACACCAGGGTAGCTCAGCATCACGAACCAGTGCTCTACCAGTGAGCCAACCCAGTTCAAGCACTCCCCGTCAGTTGTGTCCCTGGTTATATTGTGGGCAGGACAGACCAATATGAAATGGCACCTGGAGGACAAAGAGAGGAGTCCGGTGCTAAGATGGACCAAATGTCTGGCCCTTTAAGGACAGGGGGAGCACAGACCGGGTCTTATCTTGCTGGGTGCCACCCAAGAACAGGGCCGAGTGGAATAAGATCCCAGCTGACTGGAAATTTGTTGATATGACTCAATATGAGAGGAAATAAAACCTGATTATTAATTTCAATTATTAATAACCCGATTCACCGTTTTCAATACTTTATATGACGAGATGCTTTTCAGTGACAGGTTTAGGCTGAACAAATCTACCTCTCATGACCCCATTTGTCATAATGTAGATAAAATGTGTTCATCTTTTTTCTTGCATCTTTCTTCTACCATGTCAGCGTGATGAAAAATAGACCTGCTGTCCGAGGTGAGTCAAAAGCCACAGGACACCCTTTTTTGGACCATTTCAGAAACAAAACATCTGAAATATCTGAAGTAATTGGTGAATGGACCTATCTTTTAGCCACCATCTTGAGAACTGCCATATTAGATCAAGGGCAAGTTTTTTCCAATAGGATGGTTGTCGTGACGATATCAAAGAAGATCAGAATTGTCTCCGAAATCGAACGTGCAGCACGTGACGTGTCCTGTGATTTTAACTTACATTTACGGCATTTAGCAGACGCCCTTATCCAGAGCAACTTGCAATTAATACAGTCTTACAATTTAAGCAATTGTGGGTTAAAGGCCTTGCTCAGGGACCCACCTATGGCAGAGGCTGCAATTCTATTAGAGTAAAATGTTGTATTAGTGAGGTCAGATTACATTATCTGAAAAAGCACTTCAAAAATGCTCTGAATAAATTCTAATCCTTCTGAAGCCTTCTGAAGACTGAATTCATACAAAACCTTCCTGGTAAGCTGCCCTTCTCATTGTATTATAAGAGCACCCATGGTCTCTGCACTGCCTCCTCTCTTAGTAACCATGTGCAGTGCGTAAAGTTTGTGAACCTTCTAGAATTGTCTACATCTCTGCCTAAATATACTGCTCAAAAGAATTAGGGGATATTTCATATTGAAGTAGAGTAAACGGTCATAATGAAAACATGAAAAAAAAAAACATTTCTCTCTCTTGTTCAGGAACAATTGTGTCAGAATTTTACACATGCCAAGATTACTTGCTTTTGAGGCCGAATTATCGTTTTTTAGCAAGTGACACGCTTTTGCAGGTTATCATCTAGGTTTTCCATTTTGTACCAACTGTTTAGCGAAAAGCACTTACTGTGGTCAATGGTGATGTGAGAAATGCGCCAAAGCCAGTGGGAAAACTGTAACTCTGGATTGCGAAGAGTGATCAGATGAATTCCCTGCCGTGCTTTGAAATTTTGTTCTGTTAACCATGGTTACCTCTAAGGAAACGTGCTGTCCGCTGTCCTCCAAGACCTTTAATCCTGAGACCATTCATGTGTGGGGTTGCTTCTTATCCAGGGGAGTGGGTTTGGTGATATCGTTTTGCCTAAGAACCCTGCCATGAATAAGGAATGGTATCAAAACAACTTCTCCTAACGATCCACTAGCAAACTGGAGATTAACAATGCATTTTCCAGAATAATGGAGCACCATGTCACAAGGCAAAAGTGATAACCAAATGGCTTTGTGAACAAAATATGGAAATTTTGGGTTCATGGCCATTAAACTCCTCATATCTCACCCCCACTGAGAACCTGTGGTCAATCCTCAAAAAAAGAGGGTAGACAAGCAAAAACTTTGACACATTCCAAGCTCTGATTAGGCAAGAATGGATTGCCATTATTCAAGATCTTGCCCAGCAGCTGATATCCAGGATGCCAAGGCAAATTGCAGAAGGGTTAAAATCTCAAAATATGATCTTTAAAGAACTGCAAATATAAAAGTAAAAAGCTTATGCAATGCTTATAACTGTACTTTAGGTTAACACATAAACATCTGAAAAAAGGTTCTAAAAAAACTAAGGCAGCAAACTTTGCGAAAACCAAAATTTGCCCACGTCTGTATAGCGTACATTGGGTATCAGCAGAAAATACACACAAAAACAATACTTTCCCACAGCTGGAGGAATGGGCTGTTCTCAAACAATAATGTTAGTTTAAAATGATAGTTACGCTCTAAAGTTTCCAGTAACTCCTTACTCCGGACTCGCTGGTTCACAAAACTACACGGTCCTGCCTGGGGAAAAGCTTGAGTGAGACATAAACGGTCAGGACCACTGTTGCCAACTCCTCAGTAAGGAAAGTCGCTATAGGCTTACCTAAAAGTCGCTAGAAGTCGCTAAATGACGTCATCGCCTAATTTGCAAAAGTCCATTTGCGTCTAAGAGAGGAATAACATTGTGGGAGAAACTGTAAGTAAGTACAAAACAATCTAAACATGTTTAGAACTACAAATAAAAAAATATTGTATTGATTCTTGGTTTGTTATTTAAAAAATTTGTCATTCAAATAAATAACTAAATAACTGGCTAAAATAAGATGGCTTTAATGCATGATCAGACCCACGTTACATAAATCCTTTTTGTCCTGTATTGTTAAATGTTATGTGTTCTTCTTTCTTCTTCTTTTTTGTGTTTAGTGGCGGTTGGCAAATCTGCTTAACAGTGCATTACCGCCACTCACTGTACTGGATATGGAACAAGAGATTGTACAGAAGGAAGGGAGGAATCGACGATTAGTTACAGTTACCTAGATTCTGTTTGTTAGACCTGTATCTGTTATAAATTTAATGATGTAACGGCTTATTCTGCCTACTTCTTTCCCTAAAAGTCCTGCTAATGTGAAATCATTATGATTAGCCCTCTGCTGCTTCAAACAGCTGTGCTCTGTTTGTACTGTATTTTGGACAGTTGATAAGAACATGTTCTATTGTTTCCGGTTCAGTACAATAACTACACATTCCAGTAGGATGCTTGCCTATTTTGTACACTGTGCCCTATCCCGAGACGTGTAATGATGGATTCTTCCCTTCTTTTCAAACCTGCAATCCTTCCAGCTCCAACATTTTTTGGATACTATATAAATGTCTTCCATTCTCGTTTAAGTCCCAGTGCTCCTGCCATATTGATTGTGTACGTGTTCTAATTATAGCCTTCACTTCGGTTTTACTTAACGGTATCATTGATTTATGAATTCTGACCTAAGTGTTTGTTTGGCGAGGATGTCTACATCTTCATTCTCATCCACGCCTTCATGTGCTGAGACACATAGAAAGCAGGTAGTAAATGTTTTAGTTTTTAACTTCTATAGCATATGAAATATTTCATTTATATAAATGTTATGTGGGGTGGAACCCACTAACACTGGCTGAGTTACTTCTTGTTTTTTTTTTTTTTTTTTTACATCACACTGAAGAAACATTTCCATCTCGCTCTGAAAAACAGGGGATCGGTGGCGTCTTTGGCTTTGAGCATGCGCAATTCATTTGTAGTCCGGAAGCGGAGTGGTGCGGCTCTCCTGCTCTGATTGCAGATACTGTACTGTTCAGAGTAGTGAGTGCTTCGGGACGGGGAAAGGGCTCGCGGGGAAAACGTTGCTTGTTGAGGACAAATTGCAGAACGATATGCGCTTTCAAAAAGTCTCAAACCACACCAAAAAAAAAGTCGCTATATTTGTCGCTTAAAAAATGTCGCTACTAATTAGGCGACAAAGTCACTAAGTTGGCAACACTGGTCAGGAGGGGGGAGGAGTCTCCTGACGTCACAATACCGCATGATCTGATTTCGTCATGGCTAAAGGGGTGGGCTGAGCACGCGGATGAATGAGCTCCCATTGGAGGGTTGGAGTGTGGCGTCAAAAAACTAACGTATGCTCGAGCTGAACAGTCAGGTGGTCACGGAGAGACCGAGAGCTCGAGAGTTCAAGTGTGCTCGCTGATGTAACTGGAAGGAGAGGGTTTGAAATGTGCCGAGTGAAATTACAACCAATAGGGAAGAGCATGAGGTAGGTCGTATGGTTGTGTATGTGTATGTGTGTGTATATGTGTGTACTCTATACTGCTAGGATATGAAAGGTTAACCAAGGACACTGGGGAGTCACTGGGAAGTGAAATCCCATTATTTAGTAAAGTATACTAGAGACTGTGTGATTACTTACGAGAGCAAGAAGGAAGTGGGAATAGTGTTTACAAGAAGGAAGTGTTTACGATTATGTGACGTAACACTGCTGTAGTTACTACCTGATGTAGTATTATGGATATCAGTGAACCTAAGGATAAGCGTGTGTCATTGTGTAGTAGGGTCAGTAGGGCTGGGTAGGTTTGTGTGCAAAAGGTTGCATGACCTGTTCCCGACCCGGAGAGCAAACGTTCAGGTCCAAATAGATGCAGCCAACAAAGTTGTCTAAAATTGTTCTGAACCTTTCATGCTCTTGAAAAATAGAAAGAATAGATTGGGATAGAAAAAAAAACCATTTGATTATGATTAGATGTGTCGATGATCCATACGGTTTAAATTAAAATAGTAATTCAACACTTGTACGAACAATATTTTTGGACTTGGGTGGGGAATAATGATCCTATTTTATCACTTCATGATCAGTTTCCTTGTCATGACAGACAATGCGCTTTTCTGAACATATCGAGGACATCTTCAGCTCTTGAAGAACTTTTCTTGAAGAAAGTTTGAGTCATTTAATGAATGTCAGTAGTCCTGTTTGATTGCGTGACGTGCAGCACATTTCGGGTAAAAAAAAAAACAAACCCTATAATATTTCGAATAAGAATCTGCAATCACGTATGGGGATAAATATCGTGGAGTGTTGGGATTTAAAACAGACAAAAATGAGGGATAGTTTCATATTAAATGATTACCCTAAACTAGGGCTGGGCGATATGGTAAAAATATTATGTCACGATTATTAAAGACATTTTCACGATACATGTGATAAAAGATCAAATAGTGCGTCTGTAGTGCGTTCTTAAAAACGAATAAATATTATCCCATACTAGTGAAGTACACTTTATCCAGTAATCCAGGACTAATGACACTCTTTATAATGAAACATGCAAATCAGTGTTCTTGAAGCTCTGACGATATCCTCG
>JAUZST010003858.1:0-16796 GCA_034779995.1 Parotocinclus haroldoi
GTGTGTGTGTGTGTGTGTGTGTGTGTGTGTGTGTGTGTGTGTGTGTGTGTGTGTGTGTGTGTGTGTGTGTGTAAAACTTTGTGGCTAACTGAATTTAGATGCCAGGTCATGGTACCTACACCAGTCCATGCCTTTTCTGATTTTACTCCACTTCAGTGAGATATAGCACTGCTGACTGCAGCTTAAAGTTTTGTTTAAGTGGCAAATCTGTCTGTATTCCCCTCCCCCAGTTGATGAACCGAGTACCATTAGATCTCATTATGCTTCTGGAAATGTTTGTTATGGGTGTGCCTGATGTCTGCATTGCAAGCTTGCTTTCATCTGCTCCCTTCAGTCCTTTTAAAGGCTTTTGTTTCACACCAGACCCCACTGCGCTTTTGTGTGCACATTGGTGCAGTATCCGTTACAGTAGGAAAAGTGCTGATTCTATTTCACTGTGTTGGAGGTTGTCATTGCAGGCTGACCTTGAGCTGAAATGCTTACATCTGCAGAATGCAATGAGTTTAAGAGGTGCTGAAACGTGCACTTCTGACATGGACGTGGCTGATTGACTCTTTAGAGGGGAAAGGGATGCTTTTATGTTAAGAGAAAAATGCAGCCCATGCTGAGTCTTTATCTGAAAAAAAAATAACACATCAGGATTTCTGTGAGGGCTTTTTAACTAACTGAAGTGTACACTTACTGATCACTTTATTACACTTTATCACATCTCATTGTTTCTATACTTATTGTCTATATTATCATCTTCACTTACCTTAGCTGCACTTTGTAGTTCTACAATTACAAACTGTAGTTCATCTGGTTATCTACATACCTTACCTTTTACTACTGTTATGTAATGGTGAGGACCACCACAGGACCACCACATATACATATGCGCACACACACACACACTGCTCAGAAAAAAATAGGTGATGCTTAAAAATGAAGCTATTAAAAAACTCAGTTGTGTAAATGTACAATATGTATTTACCGCTAAAAACTGAATGTAATGCACATATAGAAATGTTCAGATGCTTAAACAAGTTGTTAATGAGTGACCACTTAATTGCACGCCTGCTCAGACTTAATTACAGTATGTAGTATATTTAAAAGTTTTAAGTATTAAGCATAGAATATGTCCTATTTGTTATTCCAGAGGTTTATTTTAGAAACACATTTATATAATCTAATTATCATTGTTGTCGTCTAAGATGGTGGATTAAACAATTTTTAAAAAATAAGTGTACGCTGGGTACCTGAACATGTAAAATGGGTTGGTTGGTTAGCGGGATAAAATTAGCTGCCAAGAAGTAGTTGACCTTGCTGCTGTGGATAAGTAATCTGCTGTGTCATTAGTGTTTCTTATTCTGAGCCCCACTCTCTATATACTAACTCTTAATGTTGATGCACTGCTGGCTCCTAATAAACACTGTAATGCTGTATTGTGCACCAACGCCTCCAGGGATTGTCTGTACATCTGCAGGCCTGAAATTGTATAGAGGAAGTGGTGCTATGTTTGACAGACTTTTTTTGTTCTATGCATCTATGAGCTGCTGGAATGCTCTTGAATGCCACGCTTTAACTCTCACCATGCTTCACATAGGCTAACGCTTAAGGAAGGAAGGGAGGACTTCAGGTGGTTTTCTCCTCAGCTGTTCTTCTGTTTAGCGTTTCTCTGTCTGTCTCTCTCCCTCCCTCTCTCTGTGGTTGGCTGCAGTCCTGCCAGACGAGGCATCTGTCTCAGAGCACTGTATGTGCAAACAAACACTGTGCTAGACCATAGCTATGCCAACAACAGGCCGGTTGGGCAGTTTTGTTTTCATAACAGAACCTAGCTATGTCCAAAAGTCAATGCCTTTTAGTGTACTGTATATGTGATATTTAATTAAGTGCAATTTCTCAGTATTATTTTTTTTGTTTAAACAAATGCACAGCTTGGCTTATGTTTAACTAAGAGTGAATGGGTAGCTAGCTAATAAATCGTATCCTGAATGTCACATCACGTTCATTAGTGCTAAATGTCACCATGGAAGCAAATCAAAAAATTTGAACACAAATGACTGTTTATCAAAATGCAAAAGAATGCAGAGGACGGTATGTTGTTGTATCCGTAATTTAATCAAGACATTTGGTTTAGTCCATTGTTCCCATATGCTCATGTCTGATTTGTACATTTATATTGAGTTTTGGCCACCCTCTAAATAGGAAATGTCTAGACCACCTAGGTATATAATGAATGAATGGATGGTATATGTATGTGCATGTGTGAGTATGCTAACTTGTACTCCATACTGTTCTGCTGAGACTCTAGAACTTGACTCCTTTCCTACGTTCTTCATCAGCATCAAAAAGGCATACATCACCGAACTTAACGGCTACAGGCCAGTGACCCTGATGGTGATATTTACCAAGGTCATCAAATGCCTGGTCATAGCCCATGCGAGACATATAACTTGCCTTCTACTGGATCCCTTGTTTACACATAGAGCAAACAAGTCTGTTGATCCTGTCAACTTGGCACTACACTTACTACTACTATTACTACCCCCACCACTACTGTCCTAGTGGTCACAGAATTCATACATAAGTAGATGCAGTTAGGAAAGTGCAACATGTGGACCATTTAGTCCTGAAGTTTCACAAGGTGTGTCCTGGCACCCCTTCTCTTCAGACTCTACACCAGTGACACCACTGCGTTTCCAGAGTTCTACATGTGAAGATCTTGAAGCTTTCAAGATTATAGTTCTCTTGTTCATCTCATAACTAATGAAGATGAATCTGCCTGCTGAAAGCAAACACAGCTGGCTTCCTGGTATCTTCTATTAAAGCCTTCTATGGCTCAACACACAAGTCTGTGCAGATGGAGATGAACTTCAGACACCGCCCCTGTACTAGAGGTCTTAGTGTCCGACTCTGCACTCTCAGCAGAGTTAGCTTTTTAGCTTTGTCAAATTCCATACATTCAGCAATTTGATGCTGTTTGAATGTCTTATTAGTGTCGTGAGTGTTTGGGACTTATTCCACTGCTGCATACTTTTGTCATGCATACTGCAAACAGCACTCCCTTACTAGTATTGAGATATAAAGGAAGAGACTCTTTAGTGCGGTTTGGAGCACAGCTGAAATCTGACATGTCCTCATCATCAACATGTCACCGCCGATCTGTTTAATAAACAAACACAGTTTGAGACTGGATCTGTGTTTAAAACAGAATATAATTGTGAATTAATGTTAATGAAACATTAGTGAAAGCAGTTTTTCCTGTGTGGCTGACCACTTTCGTCCTTGACATAATCTCTTCCTACCACTTCCATCTGGTAGATTGTGGTCCAACAAGGTTGGCACAACAAAGCAAGCCAACAGCTTTTCCCCAGATCTGTTGAATTTCACTGAATTTCTTTACTGTGGGCTAACCCTCAGGAACCATAATCAAGTACACATTTACATATTCAATAATGTTGGTTCATATTGGTTTTGATTCTGAATTCTGATTCTAAAAACATTTTATTTTAGTCAAATGCCCTACTCTTCTTTAAAATGTTTTGTATGTAGTCGTATACATATCTGGTCTGTTTGTATGCTACATGTCATATGTTTGCACACACTGAAATATCAGTTCAGTTTGATTCATGGTATTTGGCTTATGATTTAATGTTTGTAATATTTTAACCAAATATGAATGGAGAAAAGTCATTTATTTCTGAAGCATAAACAGTTGAACCTAATGAGTATTTTCCTTGTATCTACACTGTTCACAAATTTATGGGATATTTTATTTCTTAAGTTTTGTGAGCATTACATGTTACATTTTAAACTAAAAGAGATGTAGGTTTAAAATTGCAAACGGCTTTCAAATTGTAGGCAGGGATGACCGGATCTTTTCATTGATTGCATTCTCTTGCAATATGTCCAAGATGTGATGTTTTGGCTTTCTCAGTTACCTTCAGCATGATTTTGTATGGGTAAAACCCAAAATGGTGTCATGCCTTGTTTTAAGACAACCCAGACATCATCCTCAATTAGGGGTGGAGTGGGTTAAGACCTTATGATACCCAATATCTCTCTATATGTGGTCTCAGCCAAAATGCATCAATAGCAACATATTCTTAAAGCCTCGTATTCAAATTAATAGTTAGTGATTTTTTTTTTTCAGAATGAACTGCACTTTGTATGAGCAAACAGTACTAATTAAACTCTAAACTTTATAATAACATGCATTTTTTTTTAGTGTTCTTTAAGCTCTGATATCCTCGATGTGCTCAACAAATATTACCATATAGCCCACCCCATCCTCATGTGATTTCTCTACTAATAGTATTACTGAAATACCAAATTAAGAGTTATATTAGTAAAGTAAAAGAACTGAAATAACAACAAACCTAGTCTAGTAGTACATCTTGAAATAAACAATTATAAAATGCATTTAAACTGTAAACATCTAACTGTAAACAGTCTCAAAATGTAAATATCACCACCAAGGTCTATAAACCTGCTGGGACAAGTAGCTATCTTTGTTGTCTCCCAGCTCTAGAGATCCCTGGTTTTCTTATGGATCTACAATTTTGGTTGAATGATTTCAAACTGGTCTCCAAGTTTTCTCGTGTGCCCTGCGATGGTTTGTTGCCCAGTGAGTGGTTTGTTCCTGTCCTGTGTCTTGTGCTGCTGTGTTCATTCGCCTTATCCTTAACCCTGAAGTGGGTTAAGTGGTTATGAAAATCGGTGAATAACTGAATGGATGAAAACAGACGTTAATTTTGGTTTCAACTGCATTTCGATGCTTTGTGTACATCAAGGGGAATTGCTGTTTTAGAGAAACACTTGTAATTTGTCAAGTCGTAAAAAAGCCATCTAAAAATATTTAATGAAATCCTGTAATTCTTGTGGATTTTAATGCATATTTCATGAAATACATGTTTGTGAGCAGTATATTTATAGAAGTCATGTTAAATGATCTGTTGCAGCCATTTTGTTGAGTGTCATATCCTTTGCCAGATAAAATGTCACAGCATCAAAAACTATCTTTGCAATGATTACTTGTCTGGAGTGCCTTTTCCACCGCTGCACCTAAGAGAGGCCCACATGCTGCCTAAGATTTAATTAAGTGTAATTTTTGCAGAGCTTCCATTTTGGAACAGATTTATTATGTTTCCACCAGATGATTTTCCTTCTCTTTCCTTTTTTTTTTTTTGTTTTTTTTTTTTTTGTTGTTGACTTGTTTGTGGCGAGTCCGTTGTGGAAAATCCAAACCAATTCTGAATGACTAATTATGTAGTTTCTTGTGTGTGATATGCTAGTGATATAATAGATATATATAATTGTGTAAGTTGATTTAAACTCTGGGAATTATACAATGCAATTGCATTACATAGCATAAAAATTATATTGTATCTCAAATTTTTGTTGTCATATCATTTGAACTGTAATACATTCTCTCACAATATACACTGCTCCCAAAATTTTGTATTTTTATATATCCCCTAATTTTGATGAGCAGTATATGTCCTAACAACCTAGCAGTTATATGATGTTCTTGTCCTGTAATAGCCTGGTATCCAGTCCAGGGCATCCTTGTGCCCCTTATGTTTTCTGGGGGTAGACACAAGAACCCCCGCAAACCCCCAACTATATATATATATATATATATATATATACACACACAAAAAATATATATATATATTTTGTGTGTGTGTGTGTGTGTGTGTGTATAACCACTGCGGTGATTAAAATAAAAATGCAAAAATCAGGTACTTTTCCTAAGCAGCAAATGCATGTTCAAGCTGTTATATCATGTGGCAGTTGTGGTGGTGTTAGCTTGTTTATGTCACGGACACTGCAGAAATGAGCAAAGCATATCAGGAATTGTCCCAAATTACTTACCACCCTTATCTTCTGTTCCTTATAATGAAATGGTGGCTAATAGAGCGCTAAACTCACTTGCCACTTTTTAACTACTGCCACTTCTACAGTAATTTCGTGAGACTTGACCTATAGATGTGCTTTGTGTTACCCCAAAACAGCCTGTTTCTGTAAATACTTTAGTCTCCTTTTCTCTTCTGTAATGGTTAGATCCAGTACAGATCAGATATTATTTGGGTGGTGGTGAGACTGAAGTGGTGATGGTGTTCGTGTTGACCTGGTATCAGACACAGAAGTGCTGTTGGAGTTTTTAAACACCTCAGTGTTGCTGTTAAACTGAAAATACTACACCTTCCAAACATGTCCAAAATCCAACATCCTGTAGGTAGCATCTTGTGAGCACTGACGAAGGATTAGAGGATAACCAGCAAGATGAGCTACTGTCTCACACTTTTTATATAGACAAGGCGGGGCAAATACGATAAACGTGTTTCATAGAGTGCACAGCGTGTGGAAACGGTGTTTAAAACTCCAGCAGTACTGCTGTATCTGATTCACTCATACCAGCACAACACACACTAATGCACCACCACATGTCATTGAGAATAATGCCCCTCACAAATAGAACCTTCTCTGTGAGGGTCCATGGCAATTATAGAACATAGTAAAGGGCCTAACAAAGTATGTAGAGAATCAGATGGACTATAGTCTGTAATTGTACAACCACAAAGTGCATCTTTATGGTAAGTGGAACTGATGAAATGGAAATGAGTGTAGAAACAAGGAGGAGTATCAAGTAAAGTGACTGGTGAGTGTAAATAGTACATGGGCTATAGGAAATGCTGCACAAGACACCGTTTATGTACAGCCCATAACTGTGGGTACTTTACAGTGACTAGCAGTGATAATCTGATTCAAATCATTAGAAATGTGTATTTTAACACACAATTAAGCATGAGCTTTAAATGTTTATTCAAAGCATTTTTTTCCCCAAAATGACATATCGTATAATGTTTTTTTTCTGAGCAGTGTAGCAATATACTGTACTGAACGGTATGCAATCTTATTTCCAGTAGTGTTTCTATGTTGGTATAGTGCATAGTCTGTGGTTTAAGATGCAGTTAGAAAGCTGTTTTTCTGATGTTGTTTATCTCTTTGTTCCTAAATTTATTTTCAAATTTTTATGATCAGATTTATGAACTCTGTCAGCTTTGCTGTGTTGCTTTTGCTTTCCTCTCAGTGTACACTTGCTGGTCTGAGCATGTTTCCCTTATCTTATGTAGGGCTAGAGGCATGCCTTGCAGTCTCGTCAGCCACTGCTGAAGAAACCAAGAACAGCCGTGTGAGGAACATCCGTCCTCTGACTAGAGGAAACGTCTGAGCGCAGTGTCAGGTGAGCTGCTTCCTGTTACAGCCTGCAGTGTGCTTGCATCCTTTTCCCGTCTTAACACACACTTAAGATTTTCCACCAAGACTATAATTACCCTTATACTTTAATGACTTCCATAGTAACATTCAAGAGGGTAAGAGTCAGACAGCTGAGACTTTTTTTATTCACAAAACAGTTCTTTATTAGGTGTAATTTGAGCAATTTAGTAATGAGACATGGCACTCTTGTTTTCCTGTCAAATTTTAAGGCTTATTTTCGGCCCTGCAAAAAACAAACAAAAAATGGTACAAGCCACAATCAGGCCATGCAAGGGTAGAAAATAATACAGCAGTAGATCAGAAATAGATCAGAAATAGATGTAGAGCAGTCACTTCAAAGACTGTTCTACACAAGAGAAATATGAGTTCAAATTGTAAACTTTACCACCCTGAAAATAATAACCCTTAGCAAACCTCAACTAATGGGCAGGATTGAGAGATGAAAAATAAGTGCATGTGGGGAGGGAAATGTAAGCCTGCCAGTGTGGATGGTTTCGAGGGTGTTCCCCCTGCCATCTTTCTGGTCAGAGTGTAAAGCCTGGACCTCTGGGATCGAGGGCAAAGGGTGTGTAGTAGACATGGCTAAAGCGAAGGAGGGGCATGGGACAGCTGGGTGGGTGCATGGGAGGGGGTGCTAAAATCACAGTGTCTTCTTTGTTCCCTCCCATGTGCCAGTCACGATTTGGATCATTCAAGTCTGCAGCCTTTGAGACACCCTGCTTTAAAACTCTGTGCTTCAGTGTCAGTCTGCTGGTTTACTTCTCTTGGACTGTGTAATGCTTACACAAGAGAAGAAATTGTTATCCATTAGGACATAGATGGCCATTATTCAGCGTAAAAGTCCTACATGGTAATTATGGTGTTAGTCATTTTGAAGGCTGACAATCCTCAATGGAGGGGAACTGGAGTGAGATGTAGCATTTGTCTACTGTGGACTATTCTGGCAGGAATTATGGAATCACTACTTTGTGTTCACCAGATTATTATTATTTTTTGGCTTTATATCAAATACACAAGTCACAGATATGACATCATTTTTTGCTTAATGGCTGAACATTTTTTCTTAATTGATGAATACTTCCCTTAAATAATTTAAAGTTTCAGATCAAGTATAGGGAAAAAAACAAGAACACAATTGGTACTTTTCTTCTGAGTTTTATGATGGCCTGAATTCTGAGAGGCATGGACTTCACTAATGGAAAATCAAAATTATACCTCAAAGCTGGTTCCAACTTGGTTAAGTAACAGTTGACAGTTCAGCCTCGTAGAATAAAGTCTTGTCATGGACCAATTGTTTTAATTTCCACCATAAATTTGGTTTGAGATTTGGACCGTTTGCTGGCCATGTCACTGAGTTGTTATGTACTTCCTGGAGAAAAGCTTTAACACTCTGTGCACTATTGTAAGATGCATCATCACCCTGAGACATGACTTCATCATAACCAAGCCTATTTTTGTTCATGGAATGACGGAAGCATCCAAAATTTCACTGTACACTTGTACGGTGACAATTGAGGTAATGATTTATATTTTCCTTTTTCATTTATTTAACATTAAATCCTATATTGTAAACGATTGGGGAATTTGAGTGTTTTACTTTAGTCAACTGTAAAGTTCTTTGCTTTCTCTTTAGGTGCAAGTGCTGTTGTTTCTGGCTTTTGTTTCTTTTTTTTATAAGCAAATCCCATTATAGAATGGGCCAGCTTGTACACTTTACACTGTTACAAATATTGTTCTGCTGTTTTTCATTTGTTTGCTTGTGCACTTTGTGTTTTTAAGGCATATTGGTTGAATTTCTGTCTTAATAATGTCATAATTGGCACTTGAATTTTAGTGACTCTGTTATTTTTCTCTACTTTATCTGGAAAACTATATACAGTTATAGTAGGTTATTTTACACAAAGTAAAAAAGCTGCGTGAACCACCAAGTGTGACGATTTTAAGATTTTTAGCGGGGCACCTTTTTTACCTTTTCAATTAAGTGATGTTTAGGGAAATGTGGTGGTATACTGGTACCATGATGGGGTATAATAGGGGATCTTGGATGTTTTTACCCCCCTTTTCTCAGAACAGTGTTCACAAAATTGTTTATTTTTTGCTGCTCTGTAGTATAGCTGAAGTATAGCTGTTGCAGTCAGTGGAAACTGGGGATAATGTCTGTTTTGTGTTTTTGTCACACTGGATTGTGTCTAAGTTTGTGTAGGGGATTTTAGACTTACGTTTGTTTTAGTACATATCTTCTGTGCCTGATTCATAGTCTATGTTGGACCATTTAAGTAGGACATTTAAAAATAGTAATAAATCAATCTTGGAACTTTCCAGGCGTCTCAATCTAGGGTAGAGAACCCAATGGGGACTCTCTCTGACGTGCTGCTCTGATTTGCACAAATGCTACCCTTGACATATAAAAGGGTGAAACGGGAATAGTTGACACTTAATTTTGTTTCCCCTTTGAATATAAACCTGCATAGAGAATTTGATTTCTGCTTTGTTCACCACATTTGGTACTGTGGTGACCTAGAGGTTAAGTTACTGGATTATGGACCAGAAGGGTTCACATCCCACCAAACCAAGCTGCCATTGCTGGGTCTGAACAAGGGTCTGAACAAGGGTCTGAACAAGGATCCTAACCCACAGTTGCTTGGATTGTATGATGGCGTCTTAACTTCTACTCATGTGATACCTCTGCTTTCCGCCGCAAATAGAAACTAGGGCTGTTGCTTGATTAATAGAAAAGCATGTTAGTAGCATATTTTTGCTGTAATAATTTTATTCTTAAGCCTGAAGCCTCATATGTAAAAGGTAAAATCATTTATTTTAATGTAGTATAAAAAGAAATGTATTTTATTTTGAACACGTTTTAATCTCGCAAATGTAAAGATTGACGTATTGTCTGCTGTAAACTATAGAATTTAAATCAAGTGATTATTAAGGCATCACTTTCAACTGTCAGCTTGAAAGGCAGGTGTTTTGAACTTGGAGAAGTAATAATAAAACTTTTAAATAAGACACAACAATACTAATACATTAAAAACTGATTTCAGAAAACACACTGAGGATATTCTTCTAATTACAATGCTTGCAGAAATTAGGAGATATTTTATTAGGGGATGGTTCATTTTGAAATGTCCCCTAGTTTTTTTGAGCAGTATAGTTCTGTGCAGGAGTTTATTTTTTATTATTTATGAACCAGGAATTTTGCATGTTCTTACAGTGGGTTTCTTGTTATGTTAAATGATGTCTCCAATGGACTTTAGTATGAATGTGTTCATATTTGTTTGGGTGTGTGCCCTAAAGTGAACTAATTTAATGAAATGAATGAATTATTAATATCAATTAACAAATTTTATTAATGAAAATCTCAAATTACTGTTGTTGAAGAATTGTTTTCCTCTATCTATAGGTGTAGGTTTTGGGTTGACCCTCAAAGGTTAGGTAAGGAAAAATGCTGCGCAGTGACTTGCAACAACCTGGTTATTTAGTTTTTAACAGTGTTTTCTCCAGGGTGTTAGATTTGGCTAAAATCATTTATTAATGTTATTTTTGAACAATTAAGGGGAGGTGGGTAGGTACTGTTGAGGGGGAAAAAGACAAAGTTTCTTTCTCTCACGGCAGAGTGCTCGTCTCTCGACAGCATGGGAGAAAGACTCTAGTATCCTGGCCGCAGAGCATAAGAGTATTGTGTCCTGTAACGTGCAATAATGTAAAACATTCCTAGCTTGAATATAATTTAAAATCTGCTTAGGAAATATATAATCATATAAAAGATACAATGTTGACATATTAAATATATTTTTGCCAGTGTTTGTGTAGCATATCCTATGTTGTTTTTAACATGACTGAATATAATGTGCAGGGTCCTTTTGATCGGAAATTACCATATAGTTACACAGTAGTTTAGAGTTCCCATTTCATTGTAACTCTTTTAATAAATCAAGATTTAGTACAGTACAGTGGATCTTTTTAAGATAAAGATTTGAAATGTTTACTGATAACGAAAACATGTTCTTCCCTTTCTGACAAAAAATACTGCAGTTTTTATTTCCTAATATAATTTTTAAGACCTCTGATGTTAAAACAAATAGCCGTTGATCAAATGGACTCTAGATTGGTGTGCTAATATAGGCTAATTTTTTTTTTTTTTTTGCCGTACCACAAATCAAGCTTGCTTTCTACCTAGAAACCCATGACTGAAGTTAAAATTGGATTTATAAACTGCACGTGGAAACCAATACAAACACTATCAACCTCACAATTTGAGGTTTTGAACTAAATTTAATTTCTAGCCATCCCTGTTCCTGGATGTTGTTTGGCTTTGGAAAGCCTGAAGTCGTTTAAAAGGTAGCAATCTGCTGCCTATGTTTGACATATGTTGCTGTTAAAGGCAGCTTGTGTTAATTTTCACCGCCTGTGAACTCACCATGCAGAATATGAAGATTCTGACAAACTTTGGTAGTCCCTTTTTCCGAAGTCCATGCTTAAAATGGGTATGGTAACCTGAAGAGAAGAGACCCTATAAAGGACATACAAGGAGGGTATTTTAAGAGTAAACCCAGTGTTGTTCTGTCAACAGATGGAAGTTGTTAAAAATACAAATGCAGCGGCGTCAGTGTTTTTGATGAATTTGAATTCTTCCTTGTTTTGTGAGATAAATCAGCTCGTTACAAAAACATTCTTAAATATACAATTTTGTATACCCTTTTTTTCTTTTACCTATTCTGTGACTGCTGTTCTGAAGAGCAGTTCAGCATTTGGCAGTAACGCAATGCATTTGGGCATGTAGAAATCCGATAGAACTTTGGGACTTTGAGATGTGGTGAAATGGGAGATTAGCATCATGAATGTGCAGCCACCAAATTTGCAGCAACTGTGTGATGCTATCATGTCAAGATGGACCAAAATGAACAGAGGAATGTTTCCAACACTTTGTTGAATGCATGCCACAAAGAATTAAGGGGGTTCTGAAGGAAAATGTAGTTCAACCTATTACTAGCAATGCATTCCTAATAAAGTGCTCTAGTTTACATTAGTTTCTTTTGTGCTGCTTCTGGGTGAGTTTAGTGTATTAAAAATGCTTGTTGCCAACAGTGGGATTGCAGTTTCCCCTCTGGTTGACATACCACACATGATACTCAATGTGAGGGATCATGTTATGTCTTCGTTTCTTTTTTTTAACGATTGTTTATAGAATAGTGTAAATGCAGAAACCAACTTAACTGCAATTAGCTCTGAACGGCTGATAATATTGCTGTGCTGATTTATCGGTTGGGCTCTGTTCTGTAAGCATAAGTGGTCTTAAATTGATCTTCTTACTGGCAAATTGAGTAGCCCACTGAGAGTGATCATTAATCTTTTGACCATGTGCTGTACTACAAGCAGTGCATGAGAGCACATGGCTTTTGCACATCGAAGTGATCTATTTAGTTATTATTGACTGCTGGAGAAACTGTGACAAACCTGAGAAATGATCAGCGTAGACCTGCCATTTTAGACACGCCCTACAAATTTGCCACACCTACACAAAACTGTTGTTTAAGCAGTCGTTTCTTTATTAAAAGTGAGTAAAAAATTGTTGGCTAGGGAGCGGTTTAAAAGAAAATAAGTTTTATCCTTGTGTGGTATCCTTGCGTTTTGCAGCTCATTCTGGTGCTTGTTGCTGGCTTCAGCACTGCCTATGAGGTGGGTTGGGTATAGATCATGTCACTTGTGGGAGGAGACTCAGAAAATCCAGAAAATCAGCGAGCTTGTCCAGGATTCGGAGAAAATGATAAATCCTAGACAAGCTGAATTCTGGACAAGCTCGCTGATTTTCTGGATTTTCTGAGTTGCTATGGATAACGGTGTCTCCTCCCACAAGTGACATGATCTATACCCAACCCACCTCATAGTTTTTGTTCTCTGTTTGATTATCTTAGTCTTTCTCAGAAACCCCTCGTTTATCTGCTTCTGGTGAATTTCTTTGTTAAAACAGTGATGAATTGCCCTTGGACTATTTAACTGAAGAGACTAGACATGCCCTGTCCTCTGACGTTTATTTTTATATTTGAGGAAATTCAGTCTTCCACTTCCCTTTTCTTTTGTGCCATATTCCATAGGCTAAGATAAACTGGAGGTTTTTGTGTTTCGGTTTGCTTTTCGGCTGGCTTAGTGTATGAGGGCTCTCTTATTGCGCTACAATGGTTTGGCAAAATGCCACATGTAATAGAAGAAAGATAGAGGCAGCTTACTCTGCTCCTGTTGTAATTCTCTTTACTTTAAAAGGTTCTTTTTTTAAAGCCAGCTTTGTGTGCTACACACTTTTTTACATGGAGGTTTCAGCTTTTTTAAATGGTTGCGTTTCATCCAACTGTGGTCAGTTGGAACTGGTACTCTGTGGTTTGTGATTCTTCTCTTATACAGATTATGTAATAGTCAGTACATTTTTGAATGCCAGGTATGTTTTATAACCAATGCATTCAGGCCACGTAGTGCTTTTTAAGTCACCAAATATTTTCAAAAACATCTTTTTCCATCTACCCAAAGCTTCCCACTCCATCCCACTCTGTTTCAAGTACTGCTAAGAGTAGCACAGCCTTCATATTATGTATTTATAGCTGTTTAGGTAATATCGAGCATTTGTGGACTCTGATTACAGGTTTTCTCCTATACCCCTCCCTCTTCCACCACTTCCACGCTGTTCAGAAGAAGAAGAATAGAGATTGAGGGCTGTTCCTCTTTGTCAACCCATTTGTAAGGGTTGAAGACAAATGGTCTGCGGGTTACAATGTGTGTGGCTCACACGTCGGTCAGCTACAGTAGGGATCAAAGGTCTGAAACCGTTAGTGAAAAGGCTTCGTGTTTTGTACTTTTCTTGAAGATAATGCAGTGGCGCAAGTGGTTAGCTTTATTGCTTTACAGCTCCAGAGTTTATTGTTTCTATTTTGTTTTGGACTCTTTCTGTGTGGATTTTACTTGTACATGTAGATTTATTATTTTTTTTAAATTTATTTTTCCCCCCTTATTCCAAAGAAGTGTTAGGTTAATTGTAAATGGGCGATTTATACTGTTTACAAAAAAGTGAAATATCCCCTAATAAAATGGGTGCATTTTTTTGTGAGCAGTGTAAAGTGTACCTAGTGTAAGTGTTTGATTACTATTGGTCTACCCTTGCTCCGGTTATGAATAGCAGGGGATACAATAAATAAACTTATAAACAAGCAAGCAACTAAAAGTAATGGTGCTTTCATTACCTATAAAATAATCAAAATAACAATTTGGTGAGGGGGTTTAGGTCAGGACAAAAGCAATGTTTTTTGTGTGTTTTTTAAATGATTGTTTAAGATAAAATCTGAATAGCTTATTTCCATGTACGGCTGAGTGTGTTGCAGTTACTTTGCTCAATCCATCCCCTGTTTGGGTATAGTTTGCATTTTATCGATATTATTATTATTATTATTATTATTATTATTATTATTATTATTATTATTATTATTCGATATATCGGTATTCGATATATTATCCTCCAATTAGGATTCTGGTTCTTCTTCTTGATTTCAATTTTCAAAATGGTGAAAAATGTTCCAAATGTATACGCGTAGAGTATATATATTTATTTTTCAACTTTTATTCTTCCCATATAAAGATCCCAAGTACTCTCTACTGCTGAAATGACAAACATGATGAGTAATATGGGTTCAAATGAGAAGACAAAAGCTTGATTATAATTTTTTTTTAACTTCGCAGTAGAAAAGCATTTGTAGTAACTGGGAGAAGTTTGTTTATCTAGACTGTCCTGCATGCAACACTTGTGCTGGGAGACTGGAATTTGTCGAACAACGATGCTTTGCCATTTTTAGATTTGGAACATCCTTTACAACAGATCATCATTCCACACATACTGCATTTAGTTTTTAGTTTTCTGAGCGGAAGTTTTGAGCTCTAATTTTCCTGCTAATGCTGCTAATGCCAGAGCATACGAAAACACAACTACATGATGATGTATGCGATCACATGAAACATCAGTCCTGGCAGAAGGATCCTTCCTTAAATGGATTTATGTTTTGAGTTTTACAGCATAAAATACATTAGTAGGAACGAAAGTACCCGTTTCTTTAAATGTTGTACAGGTTCTGATTCGACACACAGTTTTGATTCCCACCTCCTTACCCTGCACATGGCACACACTCTCCCACACACAGCTATGGAATGATAATCTGTCTTGTGTGGCAGCACAACATACTTCCTGTTGTATTAATGACACCAGCAGGTAACTGAAAAGTGCACTAACTCTAATGTAGAGGCTGACATTTTTGAGGAATCCCACGGGTCACGTGATTCCTGCTGGATGGGACTCTATTATTCACGTGATTGGGACGGTACAGGATTAAAAAAAAAGTTAACGGGAGCAGACGGGAGCGGGCACCAATAAATAAGACAAAAGATAACCATAGAATAGGCACCGCCATTTTATTGTTTTTTTTTCTTTTAAGAAACCTACAGTAACGAAATTCTAAAGAACTACACGGCCCAGAAGCCAACGGTGCTTCCGGCTACAGCTTCCCGCCGGAATTCATAGAACAGCAGCAATGGAGGGAGTAAACACAAGGGCTGTGTCTGAAATCACATACTTTGTATTCGGGGACACTACATGCTCTCGCCTAGTGCTTTCAGCAAAATTTATTTGCAGCGCAAAGTCAGAAGTAACGACTTATCTTTAAAGCTTCATGTGCGCTTTTTTCTTTCTTCAAAACTCAGGCACAGTGTGTGAATTGTGAAAGTAATGCTTTTATGCACATTTGTTAGTTGACAACAGTTCTCTTGTTTTGTGCAGTTTATTCTTTAGGCAAATTAATGGCTAATGTTTTAAAGAAATAATTGCTCAATAAATGAGTAAAATGCAACTTCATGTTTGGGTTAATTCAACAGGGACTTAGCAGCTGCTCCATAGGAAATGTAATTGCATTGCCTAAAAACTAAAATAAGTAGGAAAAATGGGAGCGGTACAGGAGCGGGAGTCTTTTTGAATGGGAGCGGGATGGGAGTGGAAGTCATTTTACCAGGAGTGGGACAGGACAGGAATTTTTTTTTTTTTAAATTCCGACCCGGGATTGGGATGGGACAGGATTATTTTCTGTGGGAGTGGGATGGGACAGGAATGAAAATCCACTTCTGTGTCACCCTCTACTCTGATGTGCTACATTGCACAGCTGCAGTTCATACTAACGTTGCTTGTGTTTAATTTTGTGTTTAATGCTGCAGCAGAAGCTGCTCACCTTACACCTAACAGCATGTGGAAGCTTAACAGGGATGGCAAGTTGAACCCTCTACAATCTGAAGAAACTTGATTTGCAAGTTTCTTTTTGGATGGGTAGCAGCCAAGAACAGGGCAAAAAGGCTAAGATATGCTACAACAATGATTGGAATGAAAAGAGTATTTTTATTTTTTTTTTGGATTTGATTAACTGTACAGTCGCAGCCGACTCTCGGTCACTTGATGGATCATCGATCTCCACACATTTCTGTCTTTCATCAATGTGATCCATGAAGTATTT
>JAUZST010003859.1:0-16794 GCA_034779995.1 Parotocinclus haroldoi
GTGTGTGTGTGTGTGTGTGTGTGTGTGTGTGTGTGTGTGTGTGTGTGTGTGTGTGTGTGTGTGTGTGTGATTGTGAGATCCCATTACCTTGCCCTGCAGAATTCCAGACTTGCTCATGGAAATGTAATACTGACTTTTCACCCCCTTGATTGCCAGGATGCCCCCCTGTGAGACTGTGCGGATCTCCAGGATACCTGCAACACACACACAGAAACACAGACACAGGTTCTGCTGTGTTATATGAGCATGCATCTGGGGTAAATCAGAGTGTGAGAACCAGTGTGTGTGTGTGTGTGCGTGTCTAGTGGGAGGGGGCGTTATTACTGGGACCACAGTGTGGCGACGCTCCATCTGCGAGACAGATTAAAGCTCAGCCTCGGGGGATTTACCCTCAAACACACGGCCGCTTTGCACGCTACACTACAACCAATAAAACCAATACACGCACACACAACACCTGCACAACACATACAGAGGGTTACCTTCCACTAACCTCATTATCAAAAACATCTCAACAAAATTGAGACAGCGTTCATCATGCAGAATAACACAGCTTTATCTCCAGCCTAACTAAGACATTACACACACACACACGCTTGCACTTATCAAACTCAATTACACAGATACTGTGTTGGTGTGTGTGTGTGTGTGTGTGTGTGTGTATGTTCATGGTAAGGGCAATGTGGCGGATTAGAGTAGCACAGTTTGGAGCCGGAGAGTCTGTCAGTGTGTTTAGATCCGAGATGGTGTTTGTTTAATTCTCCTAGAACACGAGACACTCTCACAAAACGTACACAACACACGCAAGGGCTCGTGCCACAATGCTGTCTGGTTAGATGAGATCGTAAGCAGTCATAAACTTTTATAAATAAGGCTATATACTCACCAGCCACTTCATTTGGTACACCTGTTCAACCGCTTGTTACCACAAATATCTAATCAGACAATGCGTTTTGATCAAAAGAATAGGGAAGAAATGTGATTTAAGTGACTTTGGATATGGCATGGTTTTTGGTGCTAGATGGGCTGATCTTAGTATTTCAGAAACTGTTGATCTACTGGGATTTTCACACACAGCCACATCTAGGGTTTACAGAGAATGGTCCAAAATAGAGAAGATATCCAGTGAGCAGCAATTCTTTGCGAACAGATGCCTTGTTGATGCCAGAGGCCAGAGGTGGATGATGGGGAACCGAGCCGACTGGAAGGAAACAGTAACACAAATAACCTCATATTATAACTGAGGTATGCAGAATAGCATCTCTAAATGCATAACATGTTGGACCTTGAAGCAGACGGGTTACAGGAGCAGAAAGAAAAATTGAGAGCCACGCCTGTCAGCTAAGAACAGGAAACTGAGACTACAATTTGCAGAGCAGAAGATTTGGACAGCAGAAGATTGCCTGCTCTGAAGAGTATTGAATTCTGCTGGGTCATTCTGATGGTAGTGTCAGAATTGAACCTAAAAAAACATAAAAGCATAAATCAGTTCTGCCTTGTATCAGCGGCTCTGGCTGCTGGTGGTGTTACTGTATGTGGGATATTTCTTTGGCACATGTTAGCACCCTTCATATCAACTAAGCACCATTTAAATGCCACAGCCTAACTAAATATTGTTGCTGACTATGTCTATTTATTTATGACCAGTGTCTTTTTACGGCTACTTCCAGCAATATAACACATCATGTCACCAAGCTCAAATCATCTCAAACTGATTTCTTGAACATGGCAGTGAGTTCATTGTACTCAAATGGCCTCCACTAGACACTAGATGCAGTATCTGATCTCACCAGGGCTTTAAGTTCTCTCAGCAATCCTTATTAAGCACTATCTCAATATAATCCGTTTTTAAACAATTCTTGAGTTTCACCACAAGCCATTCATACATTGGGAGCAAGTTGCAAAGACAAATAAACAAATAAACAAATAAAGAATCTAAATGAAATCATAACAGTTTGAGGTGTTTGATGGCAACTGCTCTGGATGATCGATCATTTCCTCTGACAACAGTGCCTGAATGTGATGCCTAGGGTTAAAACTGTTGCGCATTAGTTGACTTTTGTGTCCCATAAAACAAATTAAAATGTATATTTACATTCATAATTTAGCATATGCCTTTAGCCAGGTTGACTTAAAACTGATATATAACATTAGTCTTAACATCCCAATGGATTAAAGACCTTTCTAAAGTATCCAAAAGTTCTAGAGCTCAAAGTTCACGTCCTAGTACAAGAAAAGAAGGACTCTCTTGAGGACATCACACCTAGCCATTCACCTCCAAGATAACCCCATAGCTGCTGGAGTCATCAGCTTCTGTTCCAGATACTGTATGTCACTGACACAGACATTGTCTGATGGTTTTTTATTGTCAGCATCCTGCTACCTATTTTGCCGATGAGCATAAGTGCAAGTGATTTTATAAATGTACCTGCCAAAAAGAAAATCCTGTCATTTTTTATTTTCCTTCCAACCTACAAGGAAGGCGGACTCACTTTTTCCCTCTCCTATCTCCTATCTGCTCCTGTTTGCTCTACTGTCTGTCTGTGTACTCTGCTCCTGGATGCAAATTTTCAAAAAGAAATTTGGAATTATGGAACTGATTCAATGGTCTCTCAATGCTTTTGACACCATCTTCTCAACGAGAAGCCTTTGCTCGGGGGAGCCTACCTGTCCAGATGGAACTTTTGCTTCTGGATACTTGATGGACGCTTGGAAGAACTGGCAGATCATGTGTATGGTGCAACTTTACGTTGAGGACATTGAGGATGTATTCGTATTCGGAACCATTATTATGGGGTTTTTGCTCATTGGATTAGGCATTGCTCTGGTATATCGTGAAAATAAAAAAAATTGGATCAGCTATTCAAAGCCCCTTACCACTGTCCAGCATGATCGAGGGTGTGGTAAGAGCCATAGGCACTCAGACTGTGACTTTTACTCGCAGAATGGATTCAATCTTAGAGAAGCTAAAACCTGGAGAAATTGGAGAAATTGAGGACCACTACTCATGGGTGTTCTGTGTAAAAATTGAGATCACACGAGCCAAAACAAGCATCTTATCTGTGGATTGGCCTTGAGGTCGGGCTGCAGAAGTGTACATTCCTCCAGAAGATTCTGCTGCTATGGAAACCTGTACCCTAATATTTTTTTATTTTTATTGTATGTTCGGACCGGTTGATAGTTCCAATTTCACATTATATTTTACCTACTACAATGAATATGTGACAATAAACTTGACTTTACTTGATGGTCACAATGACCCGCTGAAGATCAAACAGATCATCAGAATGGTGAAGAAAAGTAATGTACGTGACTTCAAACATGGTATGGTTGTTGGCGTTAGATGGGCTTGTCTAACTATTTTAGAAACTACTGAGCTACTGAAATTTTCACACATAGAGTCATCTCTAGAGTTCACAAAGAATGTACTGAAAAAGAGAAAATATCCAATGAACAGCAGTACTCTGGATGAAAATGCCAGAGATTAAAGGAGAATGACCACTGGTTGGAGTTGATAGTAAGGCATCAATAACTCAAATAACAACTGCAACAACAATTGCAACTGAGCTACTGTATGTAGGAGAGCTACTACATGCAATACATTGAATCTTGATGGAGACCATGGCGTGTGACCACAATTTACATGAGCTCAAAATTGAACATTTGAACATTATCTGATTTGACAAGTCCCATCTATAAGCTTACACACACACACACACACACAAACACACACACACACACACACACACATACACACACACACACACACACACACACATATATTCTTTCTCACACTTCCACATGATTGTCATCCCACTGATTGAAAACACCCTCCTCTAATTTTACCTTAAACTAAACAGTTACTATTATAGGTGCACATACTTTTTACGCACAACAATGTGTAATCACAATCTCAATCACTTTCATCCCCGTTTGTGTAGTTTTGTTCTCTCTATTTAACTTGAGAACATATTTTAAATCTGATGATGTTTTTATTCATATGTATGCCGAAATATAGAAAAATCGGCACATGCTTAATATAAAACAATAAAGGAAATCATTTCTCTTCTGCAACATGAAAACCAAAAACACATTATAAGAAAGTAATATATAACATCATACTATGAGACAATTTGTGCTTAATATTTACAAAGCTGTGAATTTAGGACTTAGGATTTAAGGATATAGGGTTTACCTTCTAATGGTAGGCAGGTGAGAGCAATTATCAAGGACATCACCTGTGACATAACCAATGTAAAAAGCATGATGTATGTGCAGTAACCAAGAAAGTTGTGTTGTTTACATACACTGCTCACAAAATGAGGGGACATTTCAACATGAAATATAAAGAAAATCATTTTATTTCAATAAACAAGATCATCAAAAAGCACATGAAAAGTCAAGGAAAGTTGTTCGATTAGACAAATGAGATGCAAACTCAATTATGGTGATTGAGTAACAAGTGATATATTCATGGGAGTGAACAGAAGCAGGTTAAACTGGATGACAGTGCCACACAATTACTGTTCAGTATGGCGCATGGTCACCCAAAACACACACAGGATGGACAGGATCAGATTGGCCAGCAGTTCTTGTGGGATCCTCTTTATAATAATTTTAAAATATCCCCTACTTTCTGTGAGCAGTGTGGTATAATTATGTCAGTGTGCTTTCCTTAAGCATGCAATTTGGGACACAGCCAGTGACTCCTTTGTTTTTGGCCGGAGCTGTTTCAACAGATGAGTATTCATATTTTATTTCTTACGTGACTTTTCAGAAGTCTGCGTCCCATTTGTAAACCATCTGGACAGACGAGCTGAGATTTAGGTGTGTGTAAGCATGTGCATTATCATCGACGCATAGAGTGTGTGCTTCAGGAAATAATTACGCCGATCAGAGTCAATAGACAAAAACATTAAACACATTAAATGTTTTACTAGAATGAAACTGTACTAAAGCATGGCTGCAATTAACGTGTGGTGAGAGAACCATCTGGAAATAATAATGGTGAAATAAAAAAGGCAGAGAAAATGACAATGACCCAATTGAAGTGATTCAGCAGGGTGTAAAGTGTTATTAAAAGACATACTGCAGTGTGTTTCTTTTCCAAACATAGTATGATGTAGAATTCTGATTCAAAAATCCAGTGGACAAAAAGCCCAAGAATTTATACAAATATAATTATTGTGATGAAGTTTTGAATTGTGATTTGTGTCTCTACAACACACTCTACTTTTATTGATTACCTTTGTTCTCTGTGTTCCAAGAATCTAGCCAACAGCTTAATGTAATATTCATCCAATCCGTCATAGGGCGCGCGCACACACACACACACACACACACACACAGTCATACACTAAGGGACACTTTAGAAACACCAATTAACCTAACACACATGTCTTTGGACTGTGGGAGGAAACCGGAGTACCCGGAGTAAACCCACGCAGACGCGGGGAAGACATGCAGACTCCACACAGAAAGGACCCAGGTCGCTCCACCCTGGGATTGAACCCTGGACCTTCTTGCTGTGAGACAGCTATGCCACTCACTGAGCCACCATGCTGCCCACTATAAATACATTTGACCAAAAAATGTGTGGTAATATATATCTATATATACCCATACCACCATACATCCACCCATTTATCTACAAACCTTTTCAGGGCCGTAAAACATTCCAAAAACAGGTGGGATAGTATTTATCGCTTTGTAATTTTGCCATTCCTTCTCACAACACATAAAAATGTTTTGGCAGACTTGGATACCAAGCAATGAAGTGTTCAATGTGTTATTTAGTCCCAATCGTCCTGCAAACACATCTTATGTTGTGCAAGAGTTAATGTTGTATTTTTGTTTCATAATACTTCACACAATCTCAGTGGGAGACAGGTCAGTCTAGAAACCGTCCCCTCTTTTGCCTTTGTACTGTATGCGGTGTGTAGTTTTGCATTGGCTTTTATAAAACATGCATGATTGTCCCTGGAAAAGATCTTGAAGATGCCTTGAAGGCAGCATATGTTGCTGTAAAATCTGAATGTACTTTTCTGCATAAACGCTGCTCCAAATTTTGAACATGGCTATACAAGTTCCTGGTGAAACATAAGCTGTACATCATATATCATTTTCCATCCTCAGCATTCACATGCACACATATTCATGTACAAACATTCATATTTAGGGTTCATACTATCTGCAATTAAATAAATGTCAAAGTAAATGTAATATGTACTGATGTTTTTTTTTTCTATTTGTATTTTCCATACTTAGTATTTCTAAGTCAGGGTTTCATCTGTTCTTATAGTCATCCAACAAAATTGTTTTGTTTTGTTTGTTTTACAAAGTACTTTACTTGCTGCTGCGTAATTTTGCACAAGTAGTTTAAATATAAACTGATTTTAGGACCCAGTTATTTTACAGCAAGGACAGAAAGTATCATTTTGACAGACTGAACCTAAAAAACAGGTGCTATGTGGGCTGCATTACGAGCTCAGATTTTGGTAGAATCCACATGCTCCATACAGCCATTTTCCTGTCACATCAGTGTATTATTGTTTTCAGATGCTTTTTTCTCAGCATAACAACGCTTATGAGAAACATTTCATGCTAGTGATATGGACAGAATTTCTTGCCTCACTCTGATTCTTAATGTTAGTTGGCTGAGACTGTCACCTCTAACCAGCCTTTTTTAAGCGAGTTTGACTCTACCAGTGAAATGAAATCACAACAAAGTTCGGTCAGTGAGTGAGTAGTTTAGAACTGATAATAAAGATAAGGCTGTGTGCATGTGTGAATGTTTCTATGGCTACCTGCAGACCCATCAACCAATAGACTGGATGATATATTTGACATGTGCGTGCATTGGGCTGGCAGGCTCAAAGATATGTCTGCAAATGTGTGTGTGTTTGTGTGTGTGTGAGAGAGAGAGAGAGAGAGAGAGAGAGAGGGAGAGAGAGAGTGCATCTGGGTGTATCCATTTTTCTGCCTTTCAACTCCCATAGTTGCAAATCATCTTCTGCTTCTCGTGTTGACTCACTCGGCTCTCTCACGCTAGCAGATCAGGTTCTGATCCATGCTGGCTGTTTCACAAGCTCATGCAGAAGGAAGCCATGACATTGCGTATTTGTGATGCCTGCTGGATTTTGTAACAGCTGACATTAAAATGTAAAAATAATGTTTTTTTTTCATGGGCTTTGTACTCAGCTGTGTTTTCTGGTTCCAGTCAGATTCTTTTTGCCTCTGATAATTTGTTTTTAATGTAAAACTGAAAGCAGTTCATATTTTTGCTCCCTCTCATGCCTCTATTATCCAGTGAGGAATTTCAGCTTGGTAAATCGCAGTTCTGTTATGGCTCAACTTACTGGTACCAATTAATTTAGCAGGAATCCTATGGACTAAAACCATTCCCCTGGAGTAAACTCTATAAACTGTAAATGAATAGAAGCTGAATAGACTGTTGGTGTGAAAATGCTGGATTTGGTCAGATTGACCTAATTCTTCTTGGAACCAGACATATGAAAAAAAGTGGGTTGTTCATCATATATTCTCAGACACAATTGCTTTAAGATTACATAGCTTTATGGCTTTTCCCCAAAATCATTCAAATGTACTGCTATTTTTAACACCTCGGAGTCACTTCTGAACTGAAAGTAGTCCACAAACCAAAAATGTCCAGCCACTAGCATCCTGTAGGGAGCGTCCTGTGAGCACTGACAAAAGAACAGAGGATGACTAACACAAAATGTGCAACAGACTAACTATTGTCTTTACATCTACAAGGTGAAGCAATATGGCGAATGTGTCTAGTAGACTGCACAGTGAAAGACCCAAGTAGTTAAAAACTCTGATCCAATCATACCAGCACAACACACACCAACAACCAGATGAACTACAGTCTGCAATTGTAGATCAACAAAGTGCTTTTATATGGTAAGTGAAACTAACATGAAAGGACAGTGAGTGCACAAACAAGGTGGTGTAACAAATAAAATGATTGGTGAGTGTATATGTGCTGCATATAGCTAACTTAACTGGCAGAACATGGCTCATTGCAGGAACAACCCTAGGCAGGGTGCAAAGCCATAATACAAACACACACACACACACACACACACACTTTAGAAGCATGCATACATGTATATATACAGTGTATACACTATATATACACTGGTATCATTTGAGGCTAATGTTTGAGGCAAGTCAACTATAATCTATATTCAACTACAGATTTGGGCCAACATCAGTAAAATATAATAACCTATAGGACTGTGCGATAGATCTATAACTGTTATAGCAACAGTATAATGAGTAGAACTAATTATTTCTCTGTACATTTACAGTATTTAGCAGACGCCCTTAACCAGAGCGACTTACAAAAGTGCTGTCTCTTCATTAGAACGTAACCAGATACAGGAATACAGGAAAACTGTATGCAGGATGAGTTTTATAAATCATAAAAACAACTTGTACATTCTACAGTTTCAAGTATTTAGTAAATTTGAGCAATAGCAGCATCTGACAGCTTCATCAGCATGCCAAGTTGAGAAGAAGTTTGATCAGCAATGGTATTTTTGGACCGGTAGCAGCCATGGCAAAAAGGTGAAGATCTGCTAAAACTCACAAAGCCTGGAATGAAGATCCATGGAAAAGTGTATTATGAAATGTGATGAATCCAAGGTTTTTTTGGGTCCAGTTATTGATAATATGTTATATATGGCCATTATAACATTAGCCTTTTTTACTGTTCTTTAATATACTTTCAACCAAAACAAATCATCTCAAACTGGTTTCTTTAATATGACAATGAGTTCATGGTACTCAAAAGACCTCCACAGTCACCAGATCTGTCGGGAGAGAAGCTTCAGACCTCCGGCTACCTAAGGCTTTAGATTTTTAGGCAACCTTCTACTATCTGCTTTATGGCACTAGCTCAGGGACAATGTGGGGCACCCTGACTGACATTATGCGATGAGAACAGATCTGCCGACCTCCTGATCTCCCACCGCCCAAAGGGGCACTGATTTATATGATTCCACCCCAGAGACGTAGAAGGTAATCCAGAGAAATATCCAGACATCCAGACAATGCAACAGAGCGCAGCTGAACTTTCAAGGCTTCCAGTAATCCAACTAGACTTGTATTCTGGTGCCAGGAACCCACATCTGGACTTTATACAACAGCTTCTCTACTTATCAAGAACCAAAATGAAGCTCCATAACTGTTAGACTTTTTGCGAGGTCCTATCACTACTATGCTGACATTTATAGGCCCCCGATCAAGACACTTAACCCTCAATTGCTTGTATTGTACCTTATCATACTGTATGATTTTAAGTCTCTCTGTATAAGAGTCAATGTTTTAAATGTAAGTCGCCAGTTTGGTTCATATAGAGCTCTTTGGCAAGAGTTTTTGTTTCGTTTCCTGGCAGTGCATGGTAATTTGTTTACTGGCACTGTTCACTCCAGATTACATGGATGGTTGTAGATATTCCTCTACATCCCCTCTATATTAGTTACTACATTATCTTTAATTTATTCATCTACATATTGTTATATTTTATTTTAATTATCATATATATTTTATATATATATGTTCTCTCTATTAATAGTATTTACCTTCTGTTTAGTTAATCTATTACTATAAACAAATCAATTAAATAGTTTAATGTAATTCTTATTTATAAATCCTAAACTGACCAAGGAGCCTTTTTGGTGCCTTTTTGCGTCTCGGAATGCTGGAAGGCTTCTTCCTGATAATGTTTGGAAGGGTTTTCTTTGTCACTATTGCCCTAGGCTTGTTCACGTTGGGCATAATGTTTAGGGAGGTTTTTCCTTTCCACTGTTGCTCTAGGCTTGCTCACTTTGGGCTTTGGACCTAGATAATAGATGATAATAAAAATTAGTAAAGATGCTTTGAGGCAATGCTCAAATGTAAAGCACTATATAAACAAACCTAACTTTGAGTTTGTTTGTTACTGGTTGCCAGATATGCAAGATCTACAGAAAAGCAAATTTCTCTTTATTTTGCAAAAATATACTATTACAAATAATACTTCTGAGGGAAGTATTATACATGACTGGCTCTGTCAATCAGGCAGCAACATGTGAAGCTTATCATTACATCTGCATTACCACTCTATTTACCACTTTATTTTCTCATCCGTTTGAGGGATAGCTAATCTACTGAAGCAAGGAGCATTTTTCATAGCATCGACTGTGAAACCACATACAACCACATGAGCTCCATTTTCGGATTGGTCACCCCACAGAAGCAATCATCCAACGGGCGTAAGCGTTAATGTAGAAAGAAGAAAATTATACGAATATGTTCATAAGGTAATGAGCGCATTTCGAGAATCATATTGTACAAAAGGAGATGCCTCGCGCATTGCAGGTTTAAATGATCAGATATTTACTAATACATACAAAATGGTCAAACCCAACTCAACAGATTTAAAAAATCCCTCAAATTCACAGGCATTTGGCAGATAAGAGCAGTCTGTAACCTGATGTTTACATAGTGCATAAACCTAGCATTTAGTTGTGGTCGATATCTGTGAGCTCTACAGGGAGGTGTTAGTTACAGAACTGAAAAAAACGTGTAAAGGCTTAAATTGAGACTGCGTGTCAGTAATGCGTGTAGCTCTGCCGCAGCACTGTACTGTTTGTTTTGGATTTACGGCCTGATTGTGTTTCTAAACATGTGTTAACTGTAGTGTGCAAAAAACGCACACACACAGTGGTTCTTTGCTGTCTGGTACAGAGTATAGTGTCATTTTACAAGCTGTGTGTCCGTCTTGAGTGTTGGGGCTCATTTGCTGTCCAGTATAGCTCAGTCTAACAGATCTGGAAGGCCATTTGTTTCCTTCATCAAGATTCTTTCTCTTGCGGCTGCTGAGAAATGTTTGTCCTAGCACAGCACCTGTTTCGCTTTAGCTCTGTCATCCCTCTGTCCGCACACACAGGGAACCAGTAACACAAACACATGCTAACGCAGCCTTGTACAAACACAAGCGGGCTTCTTTTGCATGCTGTGTAAATGAATTCTCAGAACAGATCTTTAAAGGCCTCTGGTCAGCGTTAACTTCAGTAAACTCATGTTGCACATTCACAGACTGTACTTCTGCATCCTAATACTGTTATCTGTATACTGTGTATATTCATAAACATCAAATATTCCATCCAAGACATGATCAAGACGCAATATGTGCTGCTTAGGTTCTGTTAAAAGGAGTGCAGCAGAAGTGCAAGAGCTAAGTGTTTGCCATTAAATGTATATAAGCATGGCTTGGTGGTAAGTGTGACCTAAGGATGGTCTCCAGACACCTCACCAAACCGATCAGAACATTCATGATAATAGGTATACAGAGAGTTCCAACAAATCCCTCGTTTGTTCAATATATCTTGAACCAAGGAGTTAGCGTAGCATACCTACAATTAACCTACAGTTAGGCAAAATAATGAACTTTTCATTTTTAATAGCTTATTTTTATGGTTATTCCTTTGGCAGACTGGGGGCTCTGCAGCCTGGATACCCAGAATCTTCAGCATCAATCATTGTATCGGCTGTCTGGGGAAAATCGAAAAATTCAGAAGACGGTTTTAGCTGAGTATATTTATGTGCATTACTGGGTTTGTAAAGCTGAAAAATCAGAAACTGGACCATCGTAAAACGGGGACTACGTGTAAATAGATTTTTTATGTTACTAAAAAGGTACAGAATTAAAGATGACTAAGGAAAATAAAGGGTCCCTGACTTGAGTCTTGGCTGCTGACTATGTGGAGTTTGTCTCTTCTCCTCGTGTGTTTGAATGAGTTTCGATGATACACAAGACATGTGCTTTGATTTTTTATTATATTCTTCTTAAGATTTAATTTTATCTAAATGAGTAGTCTGCATATTAATAGATTTTTAAATTATTATATTTTTAAATATTATATCTTTGTTAATATCTATTTAGTTTCTGTTTATCTAAACTATTACTATAAACTCATACTTATGCTTGGATACCTTAGCTCAATCTTACATATACATCGAAGCCAGCCAAGAAGGTTGGGTCACGTTTTGAGTCTTGCTCCTCACAAGGGTTCTTCCATATACTATTTAAGGGGATTTTTCTTTCCACTGTCACTCTAGGCTTGAAATTTGGGAGTGGCCCTAGATAATATTAGATTATTTTGTCATGTCTTGTATACAGGCATCTCTATGCGGTGGTCCTATGTGTATGTGTGTATATGCTGTCAGTTAAGACCTCTCCATCCCCAGAGAGTGAAAACGTATAATGTAAATATGAAAAGAATTTTCAGTAAGACTCAATTCTAAATGGACAGCTGTTTACACCTGGTTGTTTCATAACAGACTGTGATATTTAAACACACAGGTAACATCCTAACCCACCACTGCAGGGACCGGGAAGGCCATTGCAAGCAAGAAATATTGATTGTGATTAAGGGAAGAGAGGCCATTTGTGGATCATCCCTGGAATGGCCCTGGGTGGCCATTTGTGTTCACTGAGAATATACGTCACAGTGCCTACTACCCTGACCAAGATGTCCCAGGAAAAACATCCATATACCCATAACTGTGTTTGCATGTGAACATGCAACTAGCTGCTCAGGTTCAGTCAATAAAGTTATTCAAGCTTAATGAGAGAGGCTGCTTGACCCGATCGAGGGATTGATTTTGCAGCTGACATGCTTTTGGCTTCTTATAAGGATGCCTCCTGGTCAGCTGCTGATAGAGCTGTTCCAGTTTCTGGAAGGAGAATCCAGGGTATACCCAGGACCCATTAGAGGGATTAAATCTCACAGTTGGTTTGGGAATGTTGAAGGGTCATCCAGGAGGAGCTTGAGGATTGGAATAGACAAGACTGGGCTGACCTGTTGCCACCACCAGGCGAAACACTGATACTGAGATTCTTGAGAAAGAACATTGTTCTTTCAAATGCCTGAATATTGTGCATTGAACATCCTTGCTGTGACTGAAGACAAATGCACAACCAAACATGCAAAATCTAGATGATCAATTTTTGATACATATTGGATTTATTAAACCCCCATTATCATCTTAATATCTTCATCTTACAATTCTGATACTTGTACAAAGCCTAAAAGTAAACACTGTGGCGCAGGCACCTGCCATAGGGACTTCCAATGTACACGGCCGTGTAATGTCAGTATTCATCCACTAGAGGATGCAGCAAGCTGACTTGGCTCTGTTCCAAACTGCACGCTTCTGTACTAAATACAGGTTAAAATGAATGCTATTGACAGTGCCCTTGGAGTACTGGCTCGCCATTTAGTATGGCTGTAGGCAAATTGGAATGCGGTCACAACAGGATCAGAAATCGACGTTAAAGTGTCCAGATATAAAGACTCACTGTATTTCAGCTATATGAAACAATATTTTAGGTATACGTACGGTTTAAAATGAATTAATGTGTGATGCTGAGACTCATGTTTTATGCGTGTATTTATATCAAAACTAAAAATCAATAAGCTAAAGTTGTGAAGAGCATGCAAAGTGCTTACTGTAGCCATTGTTGGGGTCTTGCGTGCCATTAATGTTGCCATTGTCATCTATGGTAAGGAACCACTGTGTGCGGCTGTAGAGCCGGCGAATCCGCACATCCCCTCCTTCCATGTAGTCATAGTTCCGTGTGATGCGTTCGTGTTTGGCACAGTCAGACAGAGCTGAGGGTTCAGCGGAGGTCCCAATCCCTCCATTGACTCCAACCATGCTGCTCAGCCACAACAACAGTCGCAAGTAAAGCCCACACAGCAGGTCTGGCCGTTTCCACACCACTATCCATTTGTGCATCATAAGGCACTGATGGAGGAAAACACACACTGCATAGTGTTGAGAGAGAAAGCTCAGCAGTTTTCCAGTCACTCTTGAAATGTTAGCCTGATTGCCACCAAATACCAGTCTAGATATTACACTGATCGTCTGTCTTGGATAGTCCAAGTATCTCAATGATGTGCTTTTATGCTCACTCCAGAAGCTGGTCTCAATCACAACCCCGACCACCGGTTGAGTAGTATCCGTCCGTCTCTCCAACTGTCAGGTTTGTACCAAATGCCACACAAATAAGCGAGCACTCCTTATTGAGCTCAGCTGCTGCTAAAATATCTTGAGTTGGTTCTGTCAATTACTTCAGACATCAGGCTGATGACCTATCTTTGTGTCATCCTGTTTGGACTTACCATTTACTTGAAACATGCTTCGTAGCACAGCTGTCAACCCATCCAAGCATCGTTCCAATCATCCAACAGTAGCTTGCAAGAGTTTTTAAGGATAAGAAAGTTTGGAAATGTTTAACGTCTTTAAATCATCCTCCAGTTGCAGCTGTCAACAGGCACCTCAGTCGTACAGAACCTGGCTCTGAATGTCACGTCGACTGTGACTCTGATTGCCTGTTTCATTCGCAGGAATCCTCCCTCCTCATGTCCACCTCAGGTTCCTCTGATCTGATTTTGAAGAAGTATGTTCCAGTTGAACTAGACCTGCAGCTGATCTCTCAGGACTGGGTTATCTCTCATATGAAGGGAAGGTCAATCTGCAACACAAATAAATAAATTGATTAATAACTCAGGTTTAGCTTGATGTATGTATGTGTGTGTGTGAGAGAGAGAGAGAGAGAGAGAGAGAGAGAGAGAGAGAGAGAGAGAGAGACAGGCAATCAGACAGAGAAAGAGAGAGAAAAAGATCTGACGCTGTTCAAAATCAGTGTCAGCTAAGGACATCTTTAAATCTGAAAGCTGACACTCCTCTGTTTTTCGCCGAACATCATAACCACTATCATCTGAAAAGAACAAAGTGAAGCAGAACTCACGTGTGCTCCTGGGCTGTAGCAGTAAACACTGCCGGGCTGTAAATGGTAGTGAGGGAGACCTCGGCGTGTGTGAGCTTATGAGGGTGTGTGTGCTTGGTCGGCATCTTCTCCTGTTTAGAGAACTCTGATAAATGCCTGCTGACCTCACGCTGCTGCAATTGTGCCTCAACCACTCAGAGAGAGGGAGAGAGAGACAAGGGGGGGGGGCACTGCGTGAGAGAGGAGAGAGAAAGAAAAGAGGAAAGGGGATAACGTGGGCAAATAAAATGGTAGTCGGAGGACAAGTTGGAGGCATAACGGAAAAGAATAAGCATGAGGAATAAATTCATGAGAGAGCAAGCAGTGAATGAAGAGCAAAGATTTCAGTCCATCTTAAAGACTGTAATTAAACTCAGGACTCAAACTATTGGCACTTACAGTGGCATTGCCATGCTGGAACAAGAAAGTACCTTCCCCAAACTGTCTCTGAAACGTAACTCCAAGACTTTGCATGAAGATTCGCTGGAATCAATGGAAACCACAGCAAACGGAATCAGACCCTTAAATTACAATGATAAAAAAGAAACATTTGGTATAGTATGGAGAATGCAAATAATAAAAAAAACCTTACATTTACTTTGACTTTTATTTAATTTCAGACAGTATTTAAAGTTTTGTCTGGTCATCTTCAATTCATTTGTTATTAAACGTCCAATCCTGCATTTCAGTCCTGCAATGCATTTCAAAAAAGTTGCAACGGGGCAATTAGAGTTAGTAATGAGGAAGAAAAGAATTACAAAAATGATGTGATTTCAAATAGGTGATGTCAACAAGTCATGATTTAGTACAAAAGCAGCATCCAGAAAAGGCTTTAACGAGCAAAGGTGGCCAGAGAACCTTCAGTTTGTCAACCAATGCATGAGAAATTTATTGAAATGTTTTAAAATGTTCTCCATAGAAATATTGGAAGGGATTTGCATAGTTCTCCCTCTACACTACATAGTATGATATATAATATGATATAACAATCTGATAAATGATTTAAGGAGCAATGGCTCGTATAAACACACGGACAAGGGGTTACTTTGTCAAACTTTTTCTAGCCCTACAATACAGAGTTACATTTATAAATGCCACTTAAAACTTTATTGTACTAAAAAGAATCCTCACGTTAACCATGTCCAGAAATGCTATCAACTTCTCTAGGCTCTGATACACACAGTGGAATGTGTGTTGTAGTCAAAACAAATTAGTATTGCAGATATTATTGGTAGAAATGGATGCAGTAAGCTCCGGACCAAAGACAAAAAGGACTATTAAAAGACCAGAAGCCAGGGTCTGTCATAGTATGGAGCTGTGTTAGTACCCTTGGCAATGGCAGCATTCATGCAGAAACGTACACTAAGATTTTAGAGTAACACATGCTGCTTTTAAGCCATCATCTTTTTCAGTAATGTCCATTTTCAAAAAAGCAATGCAAAAATACAAGCTGCACACATTACAGAGGTATAAAGAGGATACAAGTACTGGGTTGGCCTGCCTGCAGTCCTCAACTATCCCCAGTAGAGAATATTTTCCCCAAATATTGTTAGGGTTCGCACTGCGAGCCCTTTTTACTTTGTTGCACCTGTTCTTTATTTCAATTAATTAGTTTCGTTATATGAGTCGAGCGAACAAGCGAGTGTTCGCCAGCTCATTACGTTATTCCCCGTCTGTCCACGAGGCTGGAAGGGGCTAATCCCTGGACCCGCTGCAGAATGGCTCGCATTTGGGTCCGCAGCCGGAGGGGTCGCCTCCGTACTCCTGCCGCTAGAAGCCGCTTGAAGAACGTATTCGGCGTTGACCCCGGTATCCGGCCGTAATGGGCAGCCCCTCGGACCTTCGGCCATCACGGCCGTCTTTAGGTCTGTGGCTCTAAAGCCGCCCTTTATTTCTCCCCCTTTTTGTCCTTTTACTTTCTTTCTGTTCAGGCGTTTTTTAGTTCC
>JAUZST010003860.1:0-16791 GCA_034779995.1 Parotocinclus haroldoi
TTACATTTAAGGCATTTAGCAGACGCTCTTATCCAGAGCGACTTACAATTATTACAGATTTACAATCCAAGCAATTGGGTGTTAAGGGTCTTGCTCAAGGACCCAACTGTGGCACAGGTCGTATTTGAACCCTGGACCTTTTGGTCCAGAGTCCAGTGCCTTAACCACTAGGCTGCCCTATCCCACTATCACTTTTGCCCAGAATAATCAAAGACTAAAATAATATTTTTGTGCGCATTTGCTCGCACATTCTGCAGTATGTAAGCATGCTTCAGTTATTGTAAGCTCTGACTCAGTGTAATTTTATTACAGAATGTAAATGTCACTTCTGTGTTCATGTAGGCACTGTATATACAGTTTGTGATTGTTTGAATATTTGTGTCTTCAGCTGTCTGTGTTTATATTGAAATGCCTAGTTTTGTGTATATTTATATGTAGTTTTGACTCGCTGCAGTAGTGCCCAAATTTACATGAAGAAAGTGGTTATCATTTCAGTATATCTGTCTGTCTAGGATTTTCCTACCTGCTGCATTTATTGGTAACTTTATATTGTAAATTCTTCTGTTGCTGCAGGTCAGTCAAAGGCTCCTCAAGCTGCAGCACCTGCTGCTCCATCTTCACGTCCACTCCAGCCTCAGAATGGAGGAAGCGGTAAAGTTCTGGTTATTCCCCTTCACCAGTTATTTATTGCTATGTTAATGTGTTGTATGATTTCACTAATATGCAATAACTTTTTTCTGTAATTTTAAGAGGTTTGTTTGCAATTAAAGTGCACTTGAAAATTGAAGTTTCAGATGAAATAACAAAGGCATACTTAGCCAGAGAGTGATTACAAGATAAACTGGATGCAATAAAATTAGCTTGGACCCAAAGGTCATTATTAATAATCGCTATTGCAGTCATAATGCAAGTATGGAAAGATATTCTTGTGGGTGGACGGGTGAAGCCAGCATGTAGAGGATCTTGTTGCATTACTTTTTTAACTGGTGCCATTAAATTTTTTTTACACGTCTCTGCCCAATGGCTTTCCAACAAGATGTTTGTAGTAGCAGAGGAATGTGTCTGCGAATCAATATGCTGTCTAATGGGATCACTGGCACAGGTCTTGGTTGGGGGCATGTGAGGGAGTGAGAATGTCTGAAGAACAGCAAGAATAATTGTTATGGGAGCATGGTGAAAAAGACGCTCAATATAAGACAATCAGTAGTTGCTGGATCCTTGGTATCCAATACAAACGTTAATGTGTAGCATTTTATGTGACTTCTGTGAATAATAATTTGAAGAACACTTAAAATAGTTCTAAAGATATTTAGAAATGGGATTTGATGCCTTTGCTATCTTTTGCATGTCAAAGCTTTTACAGCAGCAGGTTATCATAGAAAATATTTAATCATTTCACAAATTCCATAAACTTTATACAGGTTAACTTAAGTCACATTTCATTTGAGGTAGGGTTCATATGTCCATCAATCCGTCCATTATCTTCCGCTTAATCAACACAGGGGGGGGTCGCAGGTTAGCCGCCGCCCACCCGGCAGCTCTGTGTGCAAGGGCAGGAACAACCCTAAACGGGGCTCTAATGCATCGTAGGACACTAAGGGACACTTTAGAGACTCCTAATAACCCCAACACACATCTTTGGACTGTGGGAGGAAACTAGAGTAAACCCACGCAGACACTGGGAGGACAAGCAGACTCCACACAGGAAAGACCCAGACCTCTCCAGCCTGGCATTGAACCTGGAGTCTTCTTGCTGTGATGCAGCCGTGCTCAGAAATACAATATTGAATTTGGCTAATTAATATTTCAATGTATACCGTTTGTGAGTTTATTGTAAGCTCAAGCAATATTTGAAAAGTTCCATGTCCAAATATATCCAGCAGGTGGCAACGTTTGCACAACATTCCTGGAACCTTAATAGTGACCCTTTGGTAGTTCTGATCAACACTTAATTTGCACTAAGGCTTGAAGCATGATAAATGTTTTTTCACTTCGGATGTTGGTACAGAGATGACTAAAGTAATTTGTCTCGCATTAGTTTCAGTAAGATAGTAAGGTAACCAATATGACGATTTATGATTGTGTGCGATTGAGATGTCTTAAAGTGTTTTGGATTTTACACAATATAAACAGTGCAAACATGTGAATTGTGCAAAGACAAGATTGGCACGTCTGTTGGAAAAAAGTGAGTCACCTTAAAAGGAAGCACACCTAACAGTGCTTTGAAAGCCAGATGTGGTGAAGCAGTGCTGAAAAGTACACAGATTGACTTGGATAAAGATGACACATCAAAACGGTCTAACAAAGTTTTAAGCAACTTTAACATTACTTAATCCTTGTGACCAGATTAGGTTTTTTTTACAGTTTGTCTGACCTACAAAATGGCATGATTTAATCCAAAATGAAACGTTGTTCTTGTAGCATGAATATCTCGTCGTCGTCGTGGTGCCACTTTCTAGTTTAATTAATGCGCGTTTTAGGTTAAAAACTCCCAACGGCAGCACTTGCGTCAATTAAACTTGTGTTAAATCAAGAAAACAATTGTGATGTTGCTTTATTGTCTTTTTTTACTTAAGCTGTATAATGCTTATGGGACTTGCTAGATATTTACCAAGCAGTTGTATCTGATGTCTCTTCATTTTTCTCTTTTCTCCTGCTCTCATTAGGCCAGATGAATAGAGGCCCCAGTCGTGACTTTGGAAAGAAACCCATGACCGCACCTAGCACACCCGGAGGCACTGCCAAAGTGGTGCCTATTGCCAGTCTTAATCCTTACCAGTCAAAGTAAGTGTTAATGCATCAGTTCTGACTGTTTTACGTAGTCAGCTTTTTGTCACGATGTGTAGAGCTGCTTATGGAGTGAGATATTCCTAGGTGGACCATTCGAGCACGAGTCACCAACAAGAGTGCCATTCGTACTTGGAGCAACTCTCGAGGGGAGGGGAAGCTGTTCTCCATGGAGATTGTTGATGAAAGTGTAAGGATCTGCTATTAAAATGTCCTCTAGCTTCTGTCTTTAATGTTTAACACTTTTTGTCTTTTGTTGACTGATCATTTAATTTTCTGCAGGGAGAGATTCGAATAACGGGATTTAATCAGGAGGTGGACAAATTTTACTCACTTGTAGAGCAAGGCAAGGTAAGTCAACACTTTCACTTGTGTCTTTTTGATTCATGGGTTGGCTTGAGCGGGTAAACTGGCAGCACTCAGGTTTCCATTCACACTGACAAAACGTAAAGATCAATTAGTTTGTTTTGCTTATCCCACTATAAACCCTGTTAAGGAAAAACAATATGGCTTTTAAACACAACAGAACAAATCATATGCTCTTTCACTCTGCTAGTCGAACCCATTTAGGAATGCATCTTTTCAGACAAATACTGGAATGTAGTATTGTAGTAGATATATTTAACAGGGTTAGTGGATGTTGAAAACAAGACCCATTGTGGAGAGACAAAACCCAGTCAGAATATTGTTATAGTATTAGAAACTGCTGTGTTGCTTATAATTTGGCATAGAAATTCAATTGAATTGTCCTGTCTATGAACATGGAGCATTTCCTCCATCTCAAAGAAAGGGTGCTTCAGTTTTTAAAATGTCAAGCATTCAAGAGTGCAGAGTAGTATAAAGTAGGATTACAGCTCAGGAAAGGTTACTTTATAGAGTTGCTCCCTGATTGAGTAGAAGATTGTGTGAGTTAAAAGCTTGTTCTCTTCATTCTCTACGATTGGGTGTTTATTTTTTTATTTTTATTTTTTTTTTGTTTGTTTTTATTTTTTCATTTTAGTTATTGCTTTGAAGTCTGTGTTGTAAATGGGGAATGCAAAGGCTGTGTAATTGGCTGTAAGACTGCACATGTGGGCGAACTCGTCAGTAGGATTATGCTGCATGCGTATTCCTACACCATACATTTATTCTAGGGCAGCACCGTGGCTCGGGTGAAGTGGCCTGGGTCCTGTCTGTGTGGAGTTTGCATGTTCTCCCAATGTCTGTGCGGCTTTACTCTGGGTACTCTGGACTCTCCCACAGTCTAAAGACTTGTGTTAAGTTAATTGGTGTCTCTAAAGTGGCCCTTAGTGTGTGTCACTTGACAGGTCTCATCAGACTTCCCAATTTATTTCATGTCATCATTATGTCTAAAGAGTCTTGTGAACAATGGTCATTTTAAGGCTTATATATCTGTTCTGCGTGATAGGTTTACTACATTTCTAAGGGTACTCTGAAGATAGCCAACAAACAGTTCACATCTCTGAAGAACGACTATGAGATGACTTTGAATGGTGAGTCAACCATCATCCCCTGTGAAGACAGCGACGATGTTCCCATGGTGCAATGCGACTTTGTCTGTATTGCTGATTTGGCTGCTCGGGATAAGGACGCCATAGTGGGTGAGTCTGCCATACCTATGATAGCCATCGTTAATAACGGACATTTTCGTAATTAGCATCAGTGGTGCGAGCCAGTAGCTCTAAGATTAATACAGCACTGGGCTAAAGGCTCTGGTAATTATAATAGTGGCGATGAATGCCATATTAATAATACTGATGAGAGTAATAGCCTGTGGCTTAGTTTGACTTGCTGTCCATTTCGGCTGGAGTCACTGTCACAGTTAGAATAAGAAGGTAATAAGCATGGCAGTAATTATGGGAATGGCTGCAGGAGGCCATTTTTTTTTACCAGGCTTTGAGATGGGTCTTCTGTGCAGTGTTCATAGTGATGTTCAAGAGTTAGAGCATTAGATAAGCAGCTTGAGCTCCATTATAGGAGTTGTGAGAGAGTGAGGAGCACCTGTGCATGACCTGAATTGCGTTATGTCCTTAGATGTGATTGGAGTGTGTAAGAGTGTAGAGGATGTTTCGCGTATCACAACTAAGGGCAATCGTGAGGTATCCAAGAGGAACATCCAGCTGATGGACATGTCTGGCAGAGTTATCCAAGTCACCATGTGGGGCAAAGAGGTAAGACAGCTGTGTGCAGAGTACTTTTGGGTTCTTTGTTTAAATTTATTATTTTAATTTAGTTTGCTTGTGCAATGTCTGCTTATGGTTAGGATTCATTCATTTTAGGCTCGTTAGCCTTAAATGCACCAGTGGATTAGACAAGAAATGTGTGAAATCCTCTTAGACTACTGGCTCAAGCCGGTATTAATTTAGTACCCATATTCTTTATTGGGGTTTTGCTAATAAAGCCATGCTGCCTAACCTTAGAAGTAAAACAAACTGCATTTAAAAACATTTGTGAAAGACTAAGTGGTTCTTAAGAGCTCGGTGAGTTCTAACTTGCTGACATATGACTCCACCACTGCAATAATTCAGTTTGTGAAATTTAACCCGTCTGTGATATTGAGTAGTATTATTGAAAAGTTATGTTTAGGAACTGCAGGAACTCCACAAAGTGATAGATCACAAAACATTACAGAGCAGGATCACAGAGTGCTGATGCACAAAGTACAAAAAAAGGCTTCAACACTGGCATTAACATCAACACAAGAATTGGGAGCGACAACGTTGGGAACTAGGGCTCCAGTGGACATGGGCATTGACTGTTCAGTAGGGTGTACCGTCACCCATGACTGACAATAAACACTGAAAACGATGGGATATGGACAGGAGTAGATTATGAATACGTTTGCATATTCATTACAAAACATCTAATTTTTGTGAGAAGTGAACATAAACATTTGTTTTGAAATTATACATTGTCCATATATTTTTTACACTCGGTTTAAATGTCATACTACAAGTTCAGAAGGCTGCTTTACATTGATTACTTGAAGTGTTGGAGTACTGAATCGGTGCATTTAGACTTCAGTTGCTCTTTGCACTAACTGATATTTTGCTTACTGGTGTGGTTTATTTGTGCCTGTGTGTGTTGGGGCGAGACAGACAGACGGACAGACGCGCATTGGTGATAAACACAATTTACTAGGAAGTAAATCAGTGTAAGGGCTAGCTCTGATGTCCCAAAACTGTACTGCTTACAAAAATGAGGGGTTATTTGGGAGTATCCCCTAATTTTTGTGATCAGTGTAATTTAGGGACATCAGAGCTAGCCCTCACACTGATTTACTTTCTAGTGACAGGCCTACATATAAGTATACTAACTAACATATAGGCAATAACAATCATGCTTATTTACGATAAACATTAAGCTCACGTTGTGCCGGGGCTGCTCGGTAGAATGGATGCACAGACTAAATGCTTTCTGCTGCGATGTTGAATCTGTTCTACAATAGACCTGCTGTGTAAAGAGTTTCTTTTTTCAGCTTGAAATGTTCCCAAAATTCTCTAACCCACCTCTTCTGTTCACCATTAATGCTCTCCATTTTACAGTCACACAGTCTTCTTGATGTCACCTGCTCACAGCTTAAGGCGCCTTGTGCAACAGGGAAAATCTTCAGTGCAAATCACTGTGTTCTGTACAGTAACTGTGATTAAAATATGCCTTTGATGCCCCAGCAGCTGCATATCAAGCTTAATATCACCAAGCACAAGTGGTTTAATCCACACTGCCGTCTGGCAGTCTCATGGTTGAGTCTGGGTTTGAGGAATGAACTTTACCTGACTAACTGCATTGTTCCAACTGTAATGTTTTGTGAAGTATGGATGATGATGTGGGGTTGTTTTCAATGGGTTGGTATTGGTCCCTTAGTTCTACTAAAGGGAAATCTTAACGCTTTAGCTTACCAGTATATTTTGGACAATAGCCAACACGGATACAGACCAAACTGATGAATGTTTGAGATTTTTGGGTCCAGTCATTGACAATATGTAATGTATACTATTGCATAGTTTTACTGTTTACAAAAATAAGGTTATATTTCAAAATTAAATATCCTATATTGAACTATCTCCTCGTTTTTGAGAGCAGTATATTTAGCTATTATATGGTACTGATGCTTTCCTGTACCAGTATTCAACATATTTCAGTTTACAACCTTAAACCCAAGTAGACTGTTAAGTAGGCTGTTAAATCGGAGTGCGTTTATTGTAGGTGGCCAATAAAAACACTTCCACCTAAAGTTTGTAATGGCGGTTATAGCAATTGTGTTCAATCACTTTGCAATTTGCAGTTATATTGTGTCGTTTTATACCCTGCTCTGTTTTATGGTCTGGAAATAGATTGCTTAGACCTGGAATGCTGTAAATTCTGATCTGCTTTGCTGATGGGGTGTTTGTTGTGCTGTGTAACACAATTAAAGGTCACTGCAGTTAGGACAGTGTCTTCCCTAGAAAAAGTTTTGTTGTGTTTTGGGTGTTTCAGTTGTTACGGAAACCTTCTTGTGCTGCAGCATACAGTTAAATCGTTAATGTCCAAGTTTAATCAATTTATAAATGAGGCTGAATTTGCTTTAAAAGCATAACTCTACTCTTTGTGACTGCTAACCCCTCTGCATTTTCTCCCCTTTAGGCAGAGACATTTGATGGCACTAGGCAGCCCATCTTGGCTATTAAGGGTGCCAAGCTCTCTGATTTTGGAGGGCGGTCTCTCTCCACACTCTACAGCAGCACTTTGATGATTAACCCTGACATGCCTGAAGCATACAAGCTGCGAGGCTGGTAAGTGAGTTTTCTGTATCATAATGGGCTTGTTGGAGTAATTACTTGACCTAGCCAGATGAATAGTGTTTAATATATGGAGAAAATGACCTATCATTTTGCAATGAGCCAAGCTGGTACTTGTGAAATAATGGAAGTGGGTATATTCAACTTAATAAATTACTTTGTCTTCTGCAAAGAGAAATGCATAGCACCAAATAGTGCTGTGTTCAATATATAGTATCTACTATCCATTTCAAACCATGATGGAATCACCACATTTGTTCACCTATTCTTTTTTTTTTTTTTCTTCCTTTAAATTTTGTAGCAAATGAACAAATCACATAACAAACTAATAGATAGATGGATAGATAATTAATCCAGAGATAAATTGAATTGAACATGTAAAATATAATTACTATTGTTTTAATTAATCCCATATTTTCATAAATTGCATGTTTATATTTGCATTCTAAAGCATATACTTGCTTAAAGCAGTATAAATTGAAATGTACAACAAAATAAATGGTCTAAAGCAGAAGTCGATGCTTGACAAATTTGTAGGTAATCAGCTGAATGAAAATGAGATTTAAATCCAATGAAAATGAGCACCAACACCGAAACAGCTTACAGCTAAAGCAGATGAATCATGGAGTGTGGGTGACTGGATGCTTTGGCCAAGGAAATGATCCTGGAACAGTTTTAATGAAACCTATAAAGATGGCCACCTGAAGAAAACAATAACATTTTTAATTCGGTTTTGACATGGGGTTGCATGACAAGGACTGTCAATCATTACCATATCAGTCAGTCATTGAAGGTTTGGGCACACTTCTCAGTCCATCGATAGAATTAGAATTCCAGGATAATTATTCATTTTGCCACAGACCAAATGGTGTTAAAGCTTTCTTCAGGAAAAAAAAAAGCTCCATCTGTTTGTAAATATGTAATTAAAAAGATTCTTGTCAGTGTTTTATTTTGAAAAGCTGGTCTGTCGACCACTATTTCATAAAAGTTCGAACCTGCTTGATGTAGAATATTGTTTTATTAGCAACATCCATGCTTAAAACTATTGAAAGCCTGAGGAGCAGCAGCAGTGTACTAATCGTGATTTGATTATTTATGTAAATGTAATTCTGTGTTGTACAAGTTGTGTGAACAGGACATTCTGTATATTAATCACTTTGAGATTAGCTTTGTGCTTCAATTAGTACTGCGATGCAAACATGTTTTCCATATTCTCAAACAAGACATTTCTTTCCATTTTTAAGGTTTCCATAAATTGGTTTAAAGTCCATTCTAATAAAACTCAGTGTGAAATATGTGGAATTCAAACATTCTTCCAGTAAAAAGTGCTAAGTGTCTGTGTGGCCAAGTCGAGTCATATTTATTTTTATAGTGCTTTTTGCAACGGAGCATTGTCTCAAAGCAGCGTTACCAAAATTATCTTAAAAGGCAAAAAATCCCAAATTGACAAAGCCTAGGTTGACCGTGGCAAGGGAAAAGTCCCTAATAGTTGTAAGGAAGAAACCTTCGGAGATGTGCATGTACACGTGCCTGTGTGTGCGCGCGTCCAGAATTTGGCCTACTTATTTCTGATGAATTATTAATTAACTGGTCCTGCAAAATAAATTTTAGTGAAGATGTTTCATACCCGTTTTGCTCCCGGATTATGTAAAGTAATGCTTAGTATATCCACGAAGCAGGGCTGGACGATTCTCAAAATTACTGTTTTAATATGATGCTCGTAATGTAAACGAGATTATTCACGTTAACACACATCTCTTCTGACATTGTCCAACCACGTGTACATTTATTATTGATTTAAGAGAGGTTAGAAAACCTGTGTAGAAAATGGAATGTAGGGGCAACGTGCTACATGATGTTACTCTTGTGTTGAATCACCATTGAAGCTGAGGTGATGTTAAATACACACTTCCATTATATGGTACTGTATGCATTTGTTCTACACCAGTTACTGCGGATTAACATTGTGTTTAACTAGCAAACTGTTTTTTAAACTAGAATTTTGACTGAGAAATGTATCATTACAACCATGTATGTTATTGAGGAGAGGAGAAAGAAGCACCTGAAGTTATGGACGAAAAATAAGGTGCTCTGTCTAGGCGGCAAGCAGCAGAGGAATCTGCAACTTGTATTGCATCAGCAAGTGGCAATAAGAGTCAGAGTGTAGAGGGGTGTTTCAGTATTCAGCGAGATGAGCCAGCATGCAGCCAGATGAGCTGGAGTTAGAGCAACTGAAGCAGCGAGTGTGTGTGTGGCACTGGCATTTGTAAGCACCACGGCATGCTGATAAGACATGGTCTGGATCTGCACTGCGCTGCGGGCAAACCGTGGGCCAGCTGCACATGTCCTGCGCCCGATCTATCACGACATCTTGAGAGTGCGTGAACATATGACGTATCAAAATGAATCAGGTAGTTCAGTCAAAAGCACACTAAAATAGTACACAAGTTTGGGACGTTGTGTTAAACATAAATCAAAACAGAAGATGATGATTGATATTAAATATCCTTTTCAAGCCATATTTTTTTTTTTTTTTTTTTGCAAATATTTACTCATTTTAAATTTTTGATGCTTTCAACATTTTCCATAAGAGTTGGGACAGGGGCAACCAAAGACTGGGGAAGTTGAGGAATGCTCACAAATGTTTGTATTTCTTATAGATATACTATGTAATATGTATTAGATAAGTTATATAAGCAAGATTGCGTAATGTGCACAAAACATGTGTATATTGTCCATCATCGAGGCGAGATAGTTTAGACTGCTACTACATCTGATCGCCTACATTCGGTTATGTTTTTAAAATACAATAAATGACTTAATGACTATTGTAAACATAAACTGTGTTTTTAATGCTTTCTAGAATTTGATAAATCAAAATTGTCATTACATTTGTAATTAGCTTACCTGCTTGTTTTAAGTTGGTTGGTGTTTTTTTTTTTTTTTATTGCATCATCATTGTATCCTTGACCAAACTTGTAATCATTTGGCTTGACGTGGAGTGAGCTGTCTGAATATAGATCTTTGTTTTGTTTTAAACCAGACTGAAATCTGAGATAAAGGAGTGTGTCATGAAGGATTGATTAAATCTAGCTGTGTGCATCATTTATTTATCTCTCAGTGGCAAGGGTCCTGTCCCTGTGGGAAATAAGAAGCAATAAAGGGCAAGATAATAAGTTTCAGATTATTTCCTGTTGCACTTGACTTACAATAACACCCTTGTTTTTAAAACCTGTAAACATTTTGTGGATAATTATTTTTAGGGAACCTAATGAGGATAGTGGAACGTGGCTGATCACAAGGGGATGACTTGCAGCTGTGAGTGTTTTTGGTTTGCCATGCTACACTCACTTGTAGTTGTGTATAGGTCCTGTGTGAGATCATGCAAGCCCATCTATTCGAGCTATGCAATCTAGCACTGTTAATTAGAAATAATGTCTTGAGTTCTGTTGCTGTACTAGAAAGAGACTAGAAAGACTCTGTTCTGTTGTCGTTTTGCCGATTTCACCTACATATTCCCTAAAGTGCCATGTGCTGGTCATTTGACTGCTGTGGCTTTCCAGTTGTGCTTGATTGACACATTTATGTGGGTGGTGGTTAGCTCTGTTGCCTCACAGCTTCAGAGTTCCCCAGTTTGATCCCGACCTTAGACTCCACCTGCATGCTGTGTACGTGTCATCGCCGATTCCATGTGGGTGTATTGTGGTTTCCCCCCACACTGCAATGCACATTAGTCTGATTTCTCTAAAATGGCTGTGTGAGCGTCTCTGACTTGCATAAATGTTACCTTGATTCTGTTGTTAATAGCTGTTGATGCTGATATGATGTTAAATAAACAAATATGCTTATGTAAACAAAGAGTGCTCTTCCTTGTTCTTCTGGCAAGTAAGAGTTTTAGCATCCCTCATTTAGTAAGTTGTTTCATGCACAAGGACTGTATCCTTACAGTGATAAGCCACATAAAAATGTATATAAAAATTTACCGAAGTAAACTAGCTGGATTAGATCTGATTGCTAAAACCTCTTCAGGGGCTGGCTTGCTCGTTGTAGACACAGAGCGAACAAATGTAAATTTATGAAGGTGCACATTACCCTACCCTAACTTTACGACAGACCACGTGGACCATGATGTCTCTGCAACCAGGAAGTGTAAACAATCACGAGGATATGAATACCTGATCAGTGGAAAAACACATTTTCTTAGAAGTTCGAATAAAAATGAAATATCCCTAATGAAATATCCCCTAAGCACTGCAGATAAGTGTTTATTTTTACTTTTATTATGACATTAATGTACAGATAGATTTTTATTTCATGTTATAATTGCTCATTTTTAAGACTTTGGTTGTTAGAGCCAACATACAATGATCAGATGGTCATTACACAGCACAGGGTTGCGTTACCAAGACTATCACAATTCTTCCACTGGCCAATCATCATGGGCCTTGAAATAGACTGGTGGCCAGTCCAGGCTTAGATTTCACCTTGTGCTGTATGATGCCAGATATACCCTGGCCCAGTGGAGCCCTGAATTGGATCGGGCAGCTATGGGAAGTGAGAGATTGGTTCCAGCTGTGTCCATTTGGCTTCTGTCTCTACCTCAGTTTTGGCTGGTGGTTGTGCTCAGTGTGTATTTAGCTGTGACTTTCTTTAGCATGCTAGTCATTGCATGGTCTGCTGTAAACAAATGCCACAAGTTGAAGCACTTTGTGTATTTCCTCTTGGTAAAACATTTCTAGACATTATTGTAAGCAATGCTACTGTGTTTTTTTTTTTTATAATATTGATAAAGCCTTGTCACCATGTTTGTCTTTTTATGGTCTTTTATGAACCGGTTATGAAACACCAGCAGGCTTGTATTTTCTATCTCAGTCTAACTTAGAGGAATGTCACGCAGTGGATTTATGTAGTTGCAATTTTCTAATTGTTTAGGAAGTAGCATTCAAAGTACTTGATTAGTTGAGTATTCGTGACTAATCCCTATCCCACTCCCTCTGCTATCACACACACTGCTGTATGATGGGATACAGACTCGAATGAAGTTCACAGGCAGCCTTGTTGTGCTGTACCACACTGAGGAGCGTTATTAAGGACATTTTGTTATTCCACTTCATTAGAAGCTTGTCAGTCTAAATAGCCTGATTCAAATGAATTTCTGAATTTAATTTATGAATGACAGTTTTATAAAGGCGCTGTGAAGGTCATCATAATATTGTCTGTATTTGATTAGTTAATCAGGTGTCCTGGAGGATTAACTGAAACTACTTTTACTCAACTTTTATCTTTTATCAAGCTCTACTAAGTATTTAGTATTTATATCTTGAATAGCTCTGTGATCAGCCACACTGCTGAAGAACCTCCTAAGTTTATGCGTCAAAGTTTGTTGTGATGTATGATAGAGAATTTCCTCAGGTCTACTTTGATGTATGACTGTACGAGCACCAAATGCTGTCAGATGTCTCAAGTATTTTTTTTTAATTAAAGAGGATTAGCATAACATTCGCTTTGCTTTAAGCCGTAAATTTGAGCTCTGGAGTGACGAAGATATGTGCTCTAACCACATATTAAATCATTTAAATGACTGATTTAGTTTTTTTAGATGGTTTATAATCTTCTTTTATTCACTGATTAGTCTTACATTAAAACCAGCTTACTTGTATCTGTATTCATTGTCCATTGTAATCAGCTGCACATACCATACAGTGGTGCTTGAAGGTTTGAGAAATCATTAGCATGGTTTATATTTGTGCATAAATAAGAAAAGTGCATAAAGAAGTCATAAAAGTGTAAAGAGAACGAATTTAAACAAATGTTATGTGAATACTTTTTTTAAATTTTATTTTATTTGTTAAGGTCAATTTAAGGGACTGTGGTAGCCTAGCGGTCAAGATACTGGACTCTGGACCTGATGGTCCTGTGTTGAAATCCCACCACAGCCAAGCTGCCACAGTTGGGTCCTTAAACAAGGCCCTTAACCCACCACTGCTTAAATTGTAAGTCGCTCTGGATAAGGGCGTCCGCTAAATGCAAAATGATCCAATTTAAGTAAGTGAACTTCAAAGATTAGCAGTTAATTTGAACCTGAAATGAGTCAGTGTTTTCAGTAAATGGGATGGCAGTTGGGTGTAAATGGGAACCATGTTGAACTTAAAATAGTGAATTCAAAGTGCAGGTTTGTGGAAATGTGTAAAAGAGACCTTATGAGGACCTCAAAAAGAGCTACAAAAGATCATGACGTAAGAGTTTAGATTCCACCGATATCTACAGTCAAACTATAAACTGAAATATTTGTTTCAATACAGTCATCTGTGAGGTCACAAAGGAGCCCAAGGTTGTACGTAACTGAAGGAATCATAAGAACCATATGCTACTTGAGAAATGTGGTGGTAGTATCATGGTTGCCCATTTTGCTGCATCTGGGGCTGGACCATGGATGAAACAATTGATTCTGTATTGTCAGGTCATATGTCTGTGAACTGAATCTGGGTGAATTTAGATTGTCAGCACAATATATTAAAAATGAAAACGGTTCATAAACGTTTAAGCACTTCCGCCAGCATATCTATAATTTTACAGTCTCCGCATTGCTCTGTCATCATGTTCTCACCATTTCATGCCTTGCTTCAAGAACCAACAGCAGTTATTTGGGTGATGGATCTTTCTTAGCACTGGTGCGCTGGATTGAGTGGACCAGACAGCAGTTATGCTTCATGCTTTCCATTCTCTGTTAACTCTGTTAGACATGTTTTTGTTGGTCCACCTTGTAGATGTTAAATCAGATACGGCAGCTCATCTGTGAAAGGGGGTTAACAAAATGTGATTAATACATAGACGACTGTCTGTAATGTAGAACTACAAACTGCATCTATATGGTGAGCTGAGCTGATCAAATGGACAGCGAGTGCAGAAATGAGGAGGTGCTGTTTAACGTTATACCGGTGTATTTATTCTAATTTTGTGCTGAGTAACCAAACTACAGGGGTAAAATGTATTTGCCTTATGTTGCAACATCCTAATTTTTGCTGTGTAAACAATGTTTGCAGGCGTATACAGTTGACTGAAAATAACAAACATGCATACTGTGGTGGAGCATTATGCTGCTGTTTTGCAAATTCAATGTTATCCATTAGAGGGCATCACAGGGTTAGGGGAAGGGTCCTGTCCTCTGAGCACACAGTCAGCCTCACCAACCATGCATTTCTTTAGTCAGGACAGTGTAGACCTTTTAATCAACCATTAAAATCTCACTCAAACCAAATGACACATTGCATTAATTATCTCATTACAACAGCGTATATCAGGGACTGATGGGTAATGTTGTGCTGGGAAGCCATGGGTCTGTGCATGAACTCGTAACACCTATCTAAATATCATGACCAGGTTGGATAAATGTTTTGCCTGATTGATATATGTAGGGCCCCAGGAATTATGTTGTTTCACTTAAATGTGATTATAGTTTTACATTTTGCATTAACTGATAACGAACATCAAACAATTTTAAGTTGCACATTTTCTGTAATATTACATTGAGGTTTGCACTTGTTTGAGTCCTTGGTGAGGTCTGGAAATGATCTGCTACTCTTTCTGGATATCAGCCTGTATAAATGGATACTTTGAGTGAGACTTGATAACATATGGCACCTATTTAATCATAGCATTTCACTCAAAGAAAGAAATGCAATACCCGTGTTTCAGTATATTCTATCGGTGTTTTCAGTTGTCAGTGTTCAGTTGGTCGTATTGCTGTAACTAAATTATTAATCTGATGACCACTGCTTTATTAATTAATGAATCAAATTTTTTTTGGAAATGTATCTTTTTAAAGCTTTCTTGCCTTTTTGAGCAAGCTGGTTCAAAACAGCATTTTTGAAAAATGTTGGCCAGTTTATCTTAAATCTCTTATTAATTTTTGGTAGCCTTGATTATCCACTATGTTTTACTAACCAGTCAAAAAACAAAAAATGTTGTGTTCCGTCAGCATTGGCCTGAAATGCTTGTTGAACATGTAGTTAATTTGAAAGGCTTTTTATTTGTAATTAAAATTACAACAACAGAAACCTTCAACACATTGACATCCTCTCACATGTAGTAGTTTTTAATCACGGACACTGAGTTTGTTTGGTCACCTTTTGAAAGACTACACCTAGATTTGAGATGATCTCAAGGTTTCTGAAATCATACACATAAAATTATAAATCAGTCAAGTAAAAAACAGCATACTTGGTCACATGTTCTTAATTACCAAAGTAATATCTTAAGAACAAACAATGGAAACACCATGTTTGTTTTTGTATATACAGTATATGATCTATGTTGTCTACTTTTTTTTAAACAGATCCCTTACTTTTTGGAGTGCAGTAGTTTGCATAGAACTAATAGGTGGAGGCCACTGACATTTTGTCCCTCCTTTACTGTTCTAGGTTTTTTGTCTGTTTGACCAGTTTTGCAGTTTTTCTAAGGGTCAGCATGGCTACTATTAGCATTTTGCGGTACATGGACTCTACAGAGGTTGCACGTAGTCCAACTCCTGCAGGCGATCAATATGTGCAATTGTAAGTTGGCTGTCTCTCCCAACAAGGTCTTAAGAGTATAGAGGAGGTTCCTGAGGACCCAACATCTTGTAGAGCTTGACTGCCATTTGCCATAGAAAACTTTACACAGAGGAATGCATGTTTCACAATGTGACAGGGTCTAGAGACGCCATGGAAAACAGTCGAACATAATGGCATTATACAGTAATAAAGGATGTTATACCAATGACACACTCCACCCTCCACTCGCTTGACCTGAATCAAATGGAGCACCTCTGGGACATTTGTTTCGGTCCATCAGATGATGCAAGGTTTGACTTCATACTGTCCTGGAGTTCATTGATGCCCTGGTCCAGATGTGGGAGGAGATCCCCCTGTGAAGGCCACACAAACTACTGGGTACCATTTTTGAGTTGCTGCAATGGACTGGCCTGCTGCATCTCTTTTTTTGTTTTATTTTTTTTGCTTTAAACACCTGAACTTGTCAGGAAATATATTCTGCTTGATTTTTTTTCCAATTAAATCTGATGAGTTTTAATGTACAGTGTTCCCTTGTTTATCGCGCGGGTTACGTTCCAGAACCACCCACGATAAACGAAAATCCGTGAAGTAAGGACACTATATTTATTTAAGTATTTCTACACTATTTTAGCCGTAGAACTTGCAGAACGTTTGGGTGGCATCGTAGGGCTTGA
>JAUZST010003861.1:0-16791 GCA_034779995.1 Parotocinclus haroldoi
TGTGTGTGTGTGTGTGTGTGTGTGTGTGTGTGTGTGTGTGTGTGTGTGTGTGTGTGTGTGTGTGTGTGTGTTTGTGATTAGGGAGGGGGGTTTAGTGGTATGGTCTGGCTAAAGGAGAGTATTTATTTAGGATTTATCTGGATTTACATAATTTGTATTAAAATATTCCTAATAACCATCATAATACATAACTTTTACTTTTGAGATTTTATATTATTAGTGTGTAAATGTTTTTTCTCAGTACAGGATTTAGGTTGGTGCTTGTGTTTGGTTTACAAATTAGTCCCAAAAACTTGCAACTTGCAAATGAATCGTGATTATTTCGTAACATGGTTCAAGTCAAAATCAACAACAACAAAAAAGTTATAGGCTATTTTTACTCTGACACTGAAATGATGAGTAATGCGAATTGTAATATCACATTATAATATCAAAAGCTTACATGTGCATATAATATAGCATGTTTACGCATTTTAATGATAATACAGGTTACGCTGGTCAAGTAAATTTGCGGACACTTCTGTCTTTTATCAACAAAGTAAACAATGCTTATGTAAAAGATTCTAGTTGGCAGAGTGCTTATGGTATTTTCACCTTTTAAAGTAATTATTTGAGGAATATTATCTAACCATTTTTTTTTTTTTTTACAATTATCGTTCAGTTTTTCTCATGTTATGTTAATAAACATTAGTGTGGAGCTGGACCCCTGTAACATCCCAGGATTTGTAATTTTTGTGCATTAGAAAGTGCTACCAATAAGAACTTTGTTGCAAAGTTCGGTCTGTTCGGTTGAAATTAAACTCATAGGTATCGGATGAGGTGAAGTCAGGGCTCAGTGCAGGCCAGTCTAGTTCTCCCACACTATGTAAACTAGTTTCTTATGGACCCCGTTTTGCAAATGAGACATTGTTGTGTATTGCTTTAACAACTAGAGTTTCTTTCACTGACACAGCAACACAGCATAAAATAAATTCTTATTATCTGCCCTCCACTAACATATACAATTCAAACTATGCAGACTGCCCAGGTGTATTCATTAAACTGATCATCACTCTGGAAATTGGACCGCTTGAGAGTCCATTGGCATATATATATGACACCACTTTAGAGAATGCATGGTATTATCTATTGTTTATTAACTGACCTGTTGTTTCTCCAGATATTCTGGTCTGCCATCTAGATTTGAGAAAATGGATTGATGAAAAGGTGGCATCATATGGCACTGGCTCACTAAAACACACCTGGTTCTTCAGTATGATAATTCTGTATGACTATAGGGCACCTGCTAGCAAATAAGTGTGGCTGAAATATCCAAACTTAAACAAGGACAACCTTCATGCAGCAAATAGGGCACTTGAAGCCTCAGATGAGGCTTGCTTAATCAGAGGGCTTAGAAAAACTGACAAGTCGATGCTTTAATAGAACCAAGGGCACTCACTAAAACTTTGTTTATCAAGCACAGAAGGAGTGAAGCCCAACCTCCCTGATCCAAGCAATTTCACACAAACAGGTGTGAGTTGAATAAGAAAGGCTTTCGCATCGCTTTGTCTTTCACTTTCTTTATACTTTAATGACTAGTATGAAGTACAGCTATGGGTGTTTCTGCGTAGTGGGCTCATGAATAAAATATCTGATTAGCTTATGTGAGGCATGGCACAGTGACAGCGAATAATTACATAAGAAATGCCAAGCACACTGCATCTCTGAGTAAGCATAAATAAACCATGAATGAATTAAGCTGACGTACACTGCTCACAGAAATTAGGGGATATTTCATTATGGGATGTTTCATTTTAAAATATCCCCTAAACTTTGTCAACAGTAAATTTAAAGCGGGCTTGGTTTCCTCCCACCTAGACAGAGTAAAATTTGACAGGTTGCTGAATGACTTAATACTGCTGGTAAATTGAAAAAAAAAAAAAACCCTGACATTATCATTTGTGCTTAAAAACTGTTCCATTTAATAGTGCTGAGTCATATCACAGATTTTCTTTTTTATCTTCATTATTTCTGTGTGATTAACATAATTCTGCTCATTATTACTAAAACACTACTTACTGATCAATGTTCAATAACGTTAATATATAATGTATATACATGTAATTGTATAAATGCATACTTTGTATATGATTTTTACTTGATTTTAAAAACTTTTTTTTTGCGGATTTGATCAAAAACACATTTCAATGTCATGACATTCTCTTATTTCTATTTTACTCTTTAGTCAGTAATAATTGCTCAGTGGAAAGCCAAAGTTGGATACTGTCTGCCTATTTGAATAGCTTCTGTCAAGATTGTTTCTATTATCTCTGTCTCTCCTGAAGAACTCTACTGCAGCTTCTCATGAGTTTGTGGTTTTATAGATTGGTTTGTAGATTTGTGGTCTTCACACAATATTTTGTTTCACTTTGCTTATTATTGTGTACTAGAGTAAAAACTCCAAAATTGTGTAGCACCACCTTTTTCTTGTACAGTACTTTTGTGTAGCTGCCTGAGGTGACAGAGGGAGTAATCTTAGCATTATTTAAGGGAAAAAAATTTACAGAAGTTTTTTTCCCCTTTTCTTTAGCAGATATGATATACCTTTCAACAGCTAAATAAATGAACATAAAGTATTAATAGTTTTTCCCACCCAGCACACAATCTCTTCACCCTGATGCCTTTTAGAAATGGATACTAGTCCGTTTAGTCACAAAACAGTACAACGAGCTCCCTGTCCCAACGGCACCTCCACCTCGTACTTGCACATTGCACATCACTCTTTAACATTGGTAACTGATTGGTACCAGCTGATCAGATAATGTGCAATAACGTTCCTGTTTAGTGTCTATGGTAACCTAGTGGTTAAGGTACTGGACTATAGACCAGAAGGTCCAGGGTTCAAATCCCGCCTCTGCCAAGCTGCCACAGTGGGGTCCTTGAGCCAAACCCTTAACCCACAATTGCTTGGATTGTAAGACTGCATTAATCGTAAGTTGCTCTGGATAAGGGCAAACGTAAATGTTATTTATTAATATGCTGTATGCATGTACATATGTCCATGTTTATGATGTGTCCCATGTGTCCCATTGGATTTGAATTTACATCATAAATAGCTTTGTACTACTATGCAATGGCAATAAGAGCATTCCATTCTATTACAGTCCAGTTCCATTATGCCAAGAAAAGCTGTGTCTAAAGAAAGCAGCTATATCCTTTCAAATCTGATCGGTTACAAACATTAAAGCAGCGGCAGAACACTATAGATAGATGGCAATATGACAGAAACAGCACTGGCAGAGACACGAACTCCAACTATTTATGGCTTCTTGGTACAGCACTGATAGAGCACACAATCCACAGCTCCTACTACTGCCATCAACAGCTTTATTAACAGATAAATCTAATGACAGCTCAAACGAGCTTAATGGACAAAAGGGGCAGAGTCCAACCACTTTCAAGCAATGGGTCAGGGATACAAGTCAGCACCTGTGGGTAGCTGGATAAAACAAACACCCTCGAAACGACTACATTAAGAAAGCCAACTGTTAAAAATGGGAAGTACACAGGAACACCGTTATGTTATGAACACCGTAGTGCTGTCAGTGATGACCAGGTATTTCTGTTGAGCACGTGGTGAGTAACAAAGCACAAGTAGTTTGTTAGTGCCCTTGCTTTTTATTTATCTTTACTTTGTTGGATTACTTCTGCATGAACTTTTTACAATTTCCCTTACTGAACAGAGCGTACTTTTTACTCCCTGCATTTTCAAAACAGGCTCATTACTTTAGCTTTTAGGAATCTGTTTATTGGGGCTGTAACAAATCACAACTCTCACAGATCGGCTCGGTCGGATCATTTTTCGGTTCGAACTTTTGCCCGTGGTCTTAAACGAACGTGTGAATGTGTGAAATATTTAAACAGCATATCAATTTAAATATCAATATCAATTTATATATATATTTATTTAAATAAAATAGTCAATACTAATTAGTTAAATTAAAGTGCTATATGAATCTTGATGTGAACATTCTTCCTTTGAAAAATAGTAAATGCAAAAATATGCATATGTCCACATAATAAAAAAAAAACGATCCAAAAATACGTACACCAGACATCTTATAACTTTAGATTATTATTTTAAAAGACGAGAACATCTACACTGTCTAGAGCGAGGATAGGAGAGGACCTCTTTTCAGTCACCGCGTCCCCTGCTGTGGAGAACACCCTCTCACTAGGAACTGAAGTGGCGTAATGGCAATGCAGAGATATTTACTTTCATTGCTTTTGCACCATGCCAGTGGATCACGTGTCGCCGTAGTAGCTGTGTGACACAGTTTCATGTTAAGCGTGCATTTTACACTCGCTAAATTTCAGGCAAAGTTCAGGCAATGAACTTGACCCAGTGCACTGCAGTACTCACACTACCAGCACCTGATCATATGGTAAGCTTGAAAATAGTGGAAACAGATGGTGTTTTGATTGGCGTCTTTCCTGCACTTACGTTAGCAAATGTGTGCAAATGAAAAAGGAAAAAAAAACTATTACAAGTCCTGTTCATGTTCATGCAAAGCTTATATACAGAAAGTTTTCATGCACAGCAAAAAACTTATACTGCTATTTTTGAAACCAGTTTCAGTTCAAGGTTTTCAGTGGGCAAATGTAATTCATTATTTAGTATAAGAATGAGTCTGAGTCCAGTTTGAGTACAGTTCCACTTAAGTGTACATTTTCCATACTACAGTGCTGACAGAATGCTGATTGCTGAACTTTTTCTAAAAAAGATTTAAGTTCAATGTGACAGATAATTTAGGGTCTTCACCATCAGCAGAGATCCCAGAAAGTCTCCTGGCAGGCTGCTTATTACTGCATTATTAATAGATACAGTCATGGGAAAAAAATTTGATTTCATGGATGGGGGTGCACAACTGGCTTGAGCATGTGGTGGGAGGATGGTGGTGTTCTGGGAGGAAGGAGGTACTGAACTGCTTGAACAAGTATAGCAGAATCATCTGCATTTTTTTTTCCTGCAGATTCACAATAATTGTGTGTAATTCATTCACCAAAAATATGGATGCATAAAATCTCATTTGTAATCGGAGGTTCTAATGTATTTGTTTCCACAAACTTTCATTGGTGGTGTTTTTTTTAAACAGTTGCTCCACATAAATAATATGTCAAATATGAATTCAGTTATATCTAAAAATAAAATATAAGTACTAACAATAATAAGTGAAATTTGCCAGGTGTCAGTTGTGTGGGGGTCAGGTGCCGTAGACAAGTTTGAAAAGGTGGGTTTTGAGTTTGTTTTTGAAGGAGGTGTTGGATATCTGTACATCTTGTTTAAATTTTGACTGTAATTTGTAGTTCTATTACTTATGCTATAATCATTTCTTGAGCTATGGGAGATGTGTATATACAGGAATTCTTACCTCACAGAGGTAGCATATGTCCTTTGATGGCAACATAGATGGACATATCAGAAAAGTCAAATTTACATTTAATGCCTCTTATGTCCTGTTTTCATTTCTTTTGACATCCTGCCACCTGGCAGATTCTAATTACCAAACACACGTGCACACACACAGAAGGTCACTCAAAGGTTAATGTAAATAAACCCTATGATATTAAAATCCATCTAGCTGACATGACCCAGGCAGAACAAGCAACCAACATGTTAACAACTTACGGTGCATGGACTATCCAGACCAACGGGTAAAACACCAGCAAAAAGAAAAGATGCTCAGTCGCAGTTCACACCAGATGAAGCTGAAGTGACAGCGGGAACAGCCAATCACACGTTGTCAACCAATCGCACAGCCAACCCTAACCGCAGAGCCAATCGATGAGCTTGTGGGCGGTCTAAACGAAAACGGGCTTCAGCTTGAGCGGCCGTTTTCCGCTTAATCCTCATGGTTGTCCCAGATAATTTTAAGAAAGTGTAGCATTGTTTTTTGGACGGTATAAAATGCAGGGGACCAAAACTGCCTTAGTGCAAGGGACATGTACAAAAGATGAATTAAAAATATATTTGCGGATAATCTTTACATATCTTGTAAGAAATACATTTTAAATGTCATTATTACTGACACCTCTATATTCTTTAGCAATGTTTATTTTTATACTGTATTTCAGTGTATACACACACATACACAAAGAATAGATATTTCTGTCGTAGGTACACTTCAACTGTGAAGACAGAATCTAAAAATAAAAATGCAGAAAATCGCAGTGTATGATTTTTTTTAAAAATAATTCATTTGCATTTAATTGTATGGAATAAGCATTTGATCACCTACCAACCAGCAAGAATTCTGGCTCTCACAGACCTGTTAGATTTTCTTTAAGACGCCTCTTTTTCTGCAGGGTCCCTCTGCTCATGCCAGCAAATGTGCAGACCCATTCAAGTTCACCAATGGCCATCTGAATAATCCAGAGGAGGCACGAGAAAAAGTCAAGTGGTCAGATGAGACCAAAACAGGGAGGAAAAAGAATGATGATCTTGAACACCATCTCAACCGTGAAGCAGGGGGTGGAAACATCATACTTTGGTGGAAAGAGACAGGATTACTGCACAGTACTGAAGGGAGGATTGATGGGGTCATGTATCACAAAATTTTGGCCAACATCCTCCTTCCCTCAGTAAGAGCACTGAGTCGAGGCTGGGTCTTCCAGCATGACAATGACCCGAAACACACAGCCAGCGTAACTAAGGAATGGCTCCATAAAAAGCATTTCAGGGTCCTGAAGTGGCCTAGCCAGACTCTCTGGAGAGAGCTGGAACTCAATGTAGCCCAGAGACAGCCCCAAAACCTGAAAGATCTGGAGAAGATCTGTATGGAGTAGTGGGTCCAAATCACGGTCAAGAACTTCGAGAAATGTCTGACTTCTGTTTTTCTATTGCATTAAATACTCATTGTATGCAATTAATTATTTTAAAATCATACAATTTGATTGTATTGCTTTTTTTAATTCTGTCTCTCACAGCTGAAGTGTATCTACCGTAAAAATTACAGAACTCTCCATTCGTTTGAAAAGTTGAAAAGTTTGAAAAATCGACGGTGTATAAAATACTCATTTTTCTCAGCCTCAGTACAGGTCAGACTACGGAACACACCACAGTGATTTTATTGGAATTTATTTAAAGTAATGCTTATATATGGTACTAGATGTGTAAATATACGCTCACAATTTGATTTCATTTGAATGCATTGCACTGTTCTTACTTGCAATGTGTAAACAATACAAAACAATGCACATTTTAAATACAGTTTCAACCAAACAAACCTTAAGAACCTATTAAAAGAAAATGCTTACTTACTTAATACTAAAATAAGACGTTTAATGTTAAATGAGTGGAAACGAGCATGGCGTACGAGAATGACCTAAAAAATGCAATTGTATATCTCTACAATGCACCATTGTGACATTCTTGCATCACATTAATTGCAATATTATAGATATTAAAGACATAACATAAATGCGTGAGGTTAACAGGATACAATCCATATACATTTAATACATCTATAATACATTTAAACATTACGGTTTTGTCAACAAACATATTATGGGAATCCCAAAGAGACGGTGGGGGCTCTACGCGTATTTTGAATGACATGACTAGTGTATTTAGATTAGCATTAGGCAATCAGACAATCAGGCAGTCAGTGTCTGGAAGGGCCTAATAACTGTGCTCTGCTTGATTCACACTCCTGCAGAGTTTAAAAGCCACTGTGCAATGGTGTAAATGTTTAAACACAGAGCTGTAGCTAGAGATAACTGAGGAAATTTGTCAAGAAATTAAGCTCTTTTTAAATGAACTGTGGAGGGCGCTAACACGGCTGATATGCCATTAGATTCCAAACATAACTGGCTTGACAGCAAATACCCCAATAAAAACACTACTGTGTGCAATATAAAGCTTTCGTTCTTTAGGTAAATTGTACATTCGCTGCCGTGTGTGTAGGGTTGCCAGATATGTAGGACAAAAGCAGTCTATTAACTGTGTGTAAGTTCTTACCCTAAACAATTCCATGACTAAATGGTCTTATTGTAGTACATATAACGGCATAAATATAAAAGATCTACGAGTATGCTTGCAGCTGGTGGGCCATACACAAGCACTTTGTAATTCTACAATTACAGACTGTAGTCCATCTGTTTCTCAAGATCCTTTGTTAGTCTCCTCACTCCTTATTCTGTTTATTCTCATGATCAGGACTAGTGGCTGATCGGTGTGGCCATTTTAATAGCTAATGCCAATATTTAGAGAGCAGGGTGACCGATGGCCAATAGATCCATGAATATTATTGGTTGTAATTAAGTTTTTTTGCAACTGATAAAAGTAACAACAATAATTGAGACACACTTGCTGAACTGAACATGTATTTAAGTTACACATTGTCTAAGATAACATCATCTTGTTGCTGGAAAACGTTTTTTTAAAGCTTACAAAAAGAAATGTTACAGTAGTGCACATGGCAGCAGCATCACTAATGTGCTGGTGTGTTAGTCTATATTGCTCTGGTATGTATGGATCAGACACAGCGGTGCTGCTGGAGTTTTTAGATCACATGGGTTTCACTGCTGGACTGAAAACATATCAAAAATGTCCACCCACCAGCGCCCTGTAGGCAGCATCCTGTGAACACGGATGAAGGATTAGAGAATTAGAGAGTTAGTGAACACAGTGTTTACAAACCCAAGCAGCACTGCTGTGTCTGATCCACTCACAAGAGCACAACGCACACTAACGACAACAACATCAGTGCCAGTGCATTGCTGAGAATGATCTACCATCCAGATAGTACCTGATCTGTGCTGGTCCTTTGGTGGTCCTGTCCATTAGAGAACAGAGCGCAGGAGACAAACACAATATGCAGAGAAGTAGATGGACTCCAGTCTGTGATCGTAGAGCTACAAAGTGGTTGTATATATGGACAGCGACTCTAGAAACAAGGAGGTGTAATAAATAACCTTTTCTTTTTCTCAACATTACCGAAATGTGTGAACGTCTCTGCTGTTCCTTATTGTAAATGCTAAGAAATGCCACAGTCCTTTCAGTTCTTTCTAACCTTTCATCGCACTCCGTGGAAAAATGGGTCTATAAAAGCTGTCAAATTAATGTCAGGCTTCCTTTCTGCTCTGCGTGGCTTTCTGACTGTGCATTATAATGCTATTGTATTTTGTAAGAGACTCCCTAGATGATTTACTTCAAAGTCAAGTGTCAAAGCGTTTTGCATAAAAACGCTGAATTATGAGACATGAGTTTGTTGATTGATAGGTTGGGATGATGATGATGATGCTCTGATGTTAGATATCACAGCATTATTTTTTTTGACCATCTACACTGTTTGTCTACCTAATAGCTAGTTTGCTGTCAGGGACAGGTCTCCGCTGTTGCCAATTTATTCACGTCTCTATTCAGGATAACACTCCTAAATGCTGTAATTACCCTTCCACTGATACAAAAGCAAATGTCAATTACATAAGATTATACGCACGGATCTCTATTCAACAGCTTCGTATAAGTCATTGTATAAGAGCTTTAATGGGTGGTTTGTGTACCAGTCTCTACTGGGTGTTGGTTATTTTTAATCTGGCTTTTAGGGCTTTAGCTGAATGTTTACATGAAATATTAATTGTATGTGAATCAAGCCTGTACGTCCCACCAGGCGGGAAAATATTTTCTCACATAAGAAGTAGACTAGAACTGGAAATAACAAAATCAGAAATATCTCGGTGGGCAGGGGTTAATGGATGAGAGGGCTTGTGGCAAAGCTGTTTTTCGGGCCAGATTCATACTGGATTTTGACCCAAAACACACCTTAAAGCTTTGCAGCAACTCTTAGAAGACCAAAGATGACCAACGAGTGCTGAATGGTAAAGGCTCTCATCCACAGTAACCTAGCCAAGAATTCAGCAACATCACAACTGATGCTTAGATATTGTGAAATCTTACTGGGAGGACATGAATAAACATAATTTATAATAATACATAATTTAATGACACCCAGATTTTACCTGTCATTATTGCAAAAAGGAGGAACATACCAAATACTAAGATTCCACAAATGATTTGACTAATTTCACTAATTTTTTTACACTGATATTTTTAATGGACGGGTTTTATTAAACGCAAGAAAAGCTACAAAAGAGAAGCGTTGCCACTAATCGTCTGTCTTTGAGCTGTACAGGTGAAACTGGACATTGGTGAGATGTTAACAAAGTCCCAAATCTTTTTATGCCACGGTAACCTAAATGTAAATTTGTGAAGTTTAATGACACATTACATTTTCCAGCATTTAGCAGACGCTCTTATCCAGAGCAACTTACAATTAATACAGTCTTACATTTTTGTAAGCAATTGTGGGTTAAGGGTCTTGCTCAAGGACCCAACTGTGGCAGCTTGGCAGAGGTGGGGTTCGAACCCTGGACCTTCTGTACCTTAACCGCTAGGCTACCACATTAAGGGATAATCAGTCCTCATATTGCAGTCTTGTGAGTGATTGAGTTCAGTGAAGGATTCAGATCAATTAAGTTAAGATAAATAGTGATATTGGTAAAATGTCATCTTGCAGCCGCCCTCTTTATGTGATAATAAAGCAATGTAAGAATCACTGGTGAGCAGGGGTGAAGCAAAATACATGAACTAATAAAGTCTAATCTTAAGCAAAGACCATTTTAAAGTATTTCTACATTACTGGTGTATTGCTGTTATTTGAAATGATTTCTTTTACCAACACTGCATTTATGAAACATCCATAGTTAAGTGTTACTTTAGTTTTAATGTGATTTGAGTTGTGTTTCTGGGTTTGGGTTTGCAACGTGATGATTGGATGGTGCAGGTATTCTATCCAGGGTGTAGCTCTGACAGTGTCCACAGATGTCCAGGACAGTCCCCCACCCTGACTTGATAATTGTACATTGGGATGCTGTACTTTTTTGGATAATTATGCCAAACATTTTCACCCACAGTTAAACTTCACCCACAGTTTACACCAAAGCCGTGAGCAAACATGTGTATCTGTTCTCTATTCATAATATTCACTGAATATTCATGAAACAGTGAAACGTTAGGTGATTTTTTTCACTACATGATACATGATCCATCGGGTGTAACCATTAGAAGTCAGGTAAGAATTGATTGACTGGTCTTTTCTGGTCCAAGAAAACATTTAATTGTGTGTAAGGCTCTGTTGAATATAAAACACAGAATATCTCTTTAAAAATGTGAATATGCTGCAAAAGTCAGAGGTTGCTATCAAAATAATGTTTCATAACCACTAGCACTGACTAGCAGATGTTCTCCTACATAAACAATATAAAATACCCATACACCATGCACTCACTATCAAAAAATAAAAACTAAAATCATGTCACACCCAGATAGAAATGTAGGATTGTCAACAATCTCTCACATGTATTTAGACATAAATCTAGGACTAAGTAGTACATTGTGATTTAAATACACCTGACATCACAACCATTAATGGAACCAATCCTTCACATTCTTATACACTCTCAAATCAATCACAGAAGACCAAAAATAAAACAGAATGTTATAATTATAACGGGATGTCTTAGAGGACCAAGGTGCAGAGGAGTTCTGGATTTACTTTACACTATTTGTATATACAATATGATCCTATTAATGATATTTAGGATTTAGCCGTCACTGCACTTTGTAGTTCTACAATTACAGACTGCAGCATTTCACTTAGGGATAAAGCAGTGTTGCTTTGAAACAACAGCTGTACTAAAAAGTCTCTTTGAGACAAGGTACTATAAGAAAAACGTGCTTCCATAATTTTGGCCAGGGGTTGTCGCAATACCAAATTCTATTTCATGCATGGTGGTCGGTAGATTTACATTGACAAGAACATTTTTCAATGGTATAACCACTTATCAGCCACCACAAAGGCCACCTATTGCTTCACCATTTGCGCACCACCCAGTGGCCAACCGCTGTAACTGCAACTCAAAATCAATTAAATCAAGTTTCAAGGCTGACAAACAAATAAGTTGTTCAGAACAGAAATATTTTGCCAATCCCTCTATAGTAAAAGAACCTGCAGGTATAACAATATTATGACAAAAAGTAACATCTAAAAAGAATATAATTTATATTACTTTTTAAGTTGATGCCATAAAGGGATTGAATTTCAATTAACAATGTCTACACTCAGGTGGACACCACGCATATCCAGATCTGTGCAAAGGGCCTTCTATGTTTTTCAGTTTATATTGTGCTTATCCTCTATTCATGTTTTACAATTTGTTCTACAATCAAAGACTGAAGTCCATCAGTTTCTCTACATACTTTGCTGTTCCCCCTTAACCCGTTCTCCAATGATCAGGACCAGCACAGACCAGGTGCTACAGTGGGGCAAAGGAGTATTTGGTCAGCCACTGATTGTGCAAGTTCTCCTGCTTGATGAGAGAAGTCTGTAATTTTCATCATGGGTACACCAACTATGAGAGACAAAGAATTTATTTGTCAATTATGGTGGAAAATAAGTATTTGGTCAAGAACAAAAGTTTAACATAAACTTTATTGGCAATGTCAGAAGTCAAACGTTTCCTGTTTCCAGGTTTGCACACACCGTAGCTGATATTTTGGCCCATTCCTCCATGCTGATCTCCTCTAGAGCAGTGATGGCGACTGGCTACGCCACTCCAAGAGCTTAAAACGCTTTTTACGTAGCAGCTCTTTTGTTGCCTGAGCGTTGTGTTTGGAATCATTGCCGTGCTGGAAAACCCAGCCACGTTCCATCTTCAATGCTCTCACAGATGGAAGGAGGTTTTGGCTTCAAATCTCATGATACATGGCCCCGTTCATTCTACCTTTAACACTGATCAGTCATCCCGTCCCCTTTGCAGAAAAACGGCCCCAAAGCATTATGTTTCCACCCCCATGCTTCATAGTAGGTATGGTGTTCTTGGGATGCAACTCAGCATTCCCCTTCCTCCAAACACGACGAGTTGAGATTTACCAAAAAAATTCTATTTTGGCTTCATCCGACCAGATGATATTCTCCCAATCGTCTTCTGGATCATCCAGATTCTTTCTGGCAAACTTCAGACGGGCCTGGACATGCACTGGCTTAAGCAGGGGGACACGTCTGACACTGCAGGATTTGAGTTCCTCTCAGTGTAGCGTGTTACTGATGGTAGCCTTTGTTACTTTGGTCCCGGCCCTCTGCAGGTATTTAATCATCAGGACCCTCAGTGTAGTTCTGGGATTTGTGCTCAGTGTTCTCATGATCACCTTTACCCTACCGGATGAGATCCCCAGATCGAGGTCTTGTAATGTCTTCCGTTTTCTTACGGTTGCTCCCACAGTTGATTTATTCACACCAATCTGCTTGCCTATTCCAGATTCACTCTTCCAAGCCTGGTCTACAAATTTCTTCCTGGTGTCCTTCGACAGCTCTTTGGTCTTTGGCCATGGTTGAGTTTGGAGTCTGATTGTTTGAGGCTGTGGACAGGTGTCTTTTATACAGACACGAGGACAAACGGGTGCCTTTAATACAGGTAACAAATGGAAGGCAGAAGAGCTACTTAAAGAAGTAGTTACATACAGGTGTGTGAGAGCCAAAAATACTTGTTTGGCCAAATAATTATTTTCCACCATTATTTACAAATTAATTAAAAATGTGAATTTTTTTCTCATTTCGTCTCTCATAGATGAAGTATACCTATGAGAAAAATTACAGACCTCTCTCATCTTTCTAAGTAGGAGAACTTGCACAATCAGTGGCTGACTAAATACTTTTTCCCCACTGTATATGTGTGCTGGATCATTCTCAGCACTGATGGGGAGGCGTGTTAAGAGTGTCTTGAGCAGTTACGATTGGATCAAACACAGCAGTGCTGCTGGAGCTTTAAAATGCTGTTCATTCACTGTCCACTTTATTAGAGACATTCCTCTAATTGTCTCATAGACGTAAAGTCTGAGAGACAGCAGCTTATCTGGTGTTGCACAGTTTGTGTCAGTCATCTTCTAATCCTTTGCCAGTGCTCACAGGATGCTGGTGTCTGGACATTTGTGACTGGTGGACTCTTTTCAGTCCAGCAGCGACATTGAGGTAGTTTAAAGCTCCAGCAGCACTGCTATCTGCTGATTTCTGAAAAATGCATGTTAAAAAAGTTAATACTTTTTTTTGTCAAGACTTTAAAAATATACTGGTTCAAGTCATCATGATTCCTGCATCTTTTATAAAAATGATAGAATTAAATATCCCCTAATTTGTAAGCAGACTAGTTCTTAAAGTAAGATTATTTGTTGTACATTTATACAAAGATCTGTAATCTTAAGCACCACACCAAACTGTTGGTAATAAAATGCAACAAACTATTTTCCTCAAAAGGAAATCTGGAAGATTATTTATGGATGGACGGATTATGGATTTATGGCTTCAAGTAAAACCTGTAAAAATGTTCAAGGTAATTATATGTGCTGAATTTACAATGTTTAACAGTATAATAATATACACTATAAATACATGGAAACGGATGTTCACTTGTCAGGAGGGATGTGTAACTTTTACACACGTTTTGATACCACAACTGATCAAACACATTGATTTTCAATACCTTCAGATTGGGCCACTAAACATGACATGACAAGATGAAATATTCAATTTCATATATCAAATATTTTATTTTACTTTATATACAATTAACAATGAAACTATAGTTGTTACCATGAGAATTTCCCGACTTAGGTTTCACCAACAGTCAATAACAACTCAGTATTACTAAAAATGTGAAACAATAATTCTGGATTGGATTAAGTGGCTGACCTGGACAAACCGTGGGCATCACATGAAGTGTGCATGACATGTTGAAAACCTGAGATAGTGGACTAAAGGCCAGAAATAAAATCTTAGCTTTGGAGATCCAATGGTATGGCGAGATCCTCTAAAGGGAATCGAAACCGCTGGCTCTGGTACCCATTTATGTATGGTAACAGAGTAAGAGCTCTTCTGAAATATTTCCATATTGGAAGCTTGTATACCGCATCGACCTCAAATGACGTTTTGAGTCAGTGGGATGTGATATTTATGTAGCTGAAGAATGGAGGCTTTTATTCACAGTTTAAAAATAAGTCTAAAGTGTGTGTTGCTTCACAGTGGCAAAAAAACAGCTTCCATTCATATTGCTCACTCAGTAAATATGAGAGAGACTTGTGAAACCATTCTAAAAAAATCTTAATATAACGATCATTTCTGAATTTTATGTGGCAACCCGAATGTTATATAGATTCGTCTAGAACTACAAAGTGGTTACACAAAATGTCCTTGATCCTTGTGCCTTTGTGACATCTAAGCAAAGGCTGAACAATATATAAGGAATGAATAGCCTGAAACACTTGTTATTCCTTAGAGCGTTGCTCCCCCCAATGCATATAAAATTGAAACTGATAAACAGTTTGCTGGGGTTTTGGATCAAGATGGTGAATGCTTTAAGTTCCTCTGTACCAACTCTCACCAGAGAGGTTGAAAACAGGCACATTTAATGGACTATTTTTTACCATATGAGTTATTGAATCTATCCAGGAGATAATCCAGTGATTTAACTGGAGGGTATTTGTTGGATCCATCACAGCATGTAATGAGGGCTTCATCATCAGGCTGCACAAAGAACACCATAGACTGCCGTGTGCTGTCGTCACCAACCGAAGGAAGCAAAACCCTGTGAACCTGAAAAAGCATGTGTCACATTAAATATTAAGAGAAGTAATTTAAGCTTTGCTTAATACAGGATTGGTATCCGCTTCTTTAGGTGAGTAAAGACACTTACAGCAGATACAAACACATCACTGGTCCACCTCATCATTAAGTCTGCGATGTTGATCAGCACTGCTCCAGGAATACTTGGAACAGAGATAAACTCGCCTTTGCGACTCCGGACCTGGAGCAAAACAGAGCACCATATGAACACTATAACAATAAATAGATTTTGACTAGCTAGCTAATGTACTTTTATAGGATGTGAGGCATGGAGGGGCATTACAGACTGACCATTCATAAGTAATTATTCATAAGTAGATCAGTACGTTGATCCTTGACCACCTCGGACCTCATCAAAAACACACATGGTTTGGAAAAATGTGTACTTCCTTAGACTTGAGTCTAGCCACACAACTAAATTCATGATTCAGTACACAGTGATTTAATACACTACAAAGACAAGATATTTAACGTTCAAACAGATCAACTTTATTGTTTTTTTTTTTTTTTTTGCAAATATTTACTCATTTGGAATTTGATCCCTGCAACCCGTTCCAAAAAGTTGGGACAGAGACAACAAAAGACTGGGAAAGTTAATGAAAAAAGTAAAAAAAAAACACAAAAAAAAAACACCCGTTTGGAACGTTACACAGGTGAGTGTCATGATCGGGTTTAAAGGGAGCAAACCCAAAAGGTTCAGTTGTTCACAAGCAAAGAATGGGCCGATGTTCACCACATTGTGAACAACTGCATGAGCAAAAAGTCCAACAGTTTAAGAACGTTTCTCATCGTGCATTTGCGAGGGATTTAGGATTTTATCATCTACAGTCCATAATATCATCACAAGATTCAGAGAATTTGGAGTAATCTCTGCAAGTAAGCGGTAAGACTGAAAACCATGAATGAACCATGAATACCTGTGACCTTGCATTAAAAACCAACATTATTTTGTAACAGATGTTAAAAAATGGGCTCAGGAACACTTCAGAAAACAATTTTCAGTGAACAGAGGACATCTCTCTCCATCTACAAGTACAAGTTAAAACTCTACCATGTAAAGCAAAAGCCATATATG
>JAUZST010003862.1:0-16790 GCA_034779995.1 Parotocinclus haroldoi
TTATTATTTTTGGCCTCTGGCCAGGGCTTAACTGTCAGTCCATCAAAGTGTGAGTGCAACACACACACACACACACACACACACACACACACACACACACACACACACACACACACAAAGTTGTCAGTTTTGTAAGAGAAACTTTTTCTAATCAACCTCTTAAATCCATTTAAAACCTCACCAGTGACACATAATATGTAGAAGTGGCCCACATAAAGTACATTTCTGAAATGTCTACTGTTTCAGTAGAACAACCTAAATTTCTCTCAAAACACATTTCATAAGAGTCATCATATTTTATTATATTAACAGTTGTCATTTCTAAAGTCAAACAGCACTGCGAGTTAAACAAAAAAGGAAACCCCTTCCCGTGTGTTGTCACGTGAACGATGATCATCCGCTTTTGTTTAGGAACATGCCGTACTCAAACCTTCACATGCACACAAAACCACACAACATACCACAACACAACACACACCAATAACTATCTTGTCATATTCAAACATATTTCCACAAGTTATCCCAGTATGTCCTCGTTCCTAACTAAACACAAGTTTGACAATGCAGGGTGAGGTGTGTTAGGTGTGTTGTGTGTGGTTTGTGTGTGTGTGTGTGTGTGTGTGTGTGTGTGCTGGTTCAACGGAGTTCAGAATTGGAGGCGGGACCTATGTATTAGCACACAAGAAACATAATGTACTTTTACAGAGCTATCCTGGTGGAATTGTACCATATCAATAAAACGACACACAAACATGATCCCATCGTATCACAACCACATGCTGACGTCAAAAAATTATAATACATAAGTACAAGAAAACGTAAACATATTTTAAAACCTCGTTTAAGCTTACAATGATTCTTCTAATAGAATCATTTGTTTAATCCTGACTAAGTGATTGTACATTTACAATTGTGATTGTACATTACTCTCTAATGTATTACGGGGTTTTAAAAATGCTCGCTGATGGTGAATAACGGCAGCGCGGTTCGTTGTGCAGAACACAACACCGAGACGGTTAGCGATTCCACAGACAAGTTCCTTGCGCCTTCATCGATGCAAATTTACTACAATGCAGAAGAGAGGAGAAGGATAAAATACCAACCTTTTACCCACAGACTCCGCCATGGCGCCGTTCACAAAGCACAAACTCCTACACGGAGGCTAGGAAAAGCAGATTTGCAGATCTCCGGCAGAGCCAGATTAGCTGTTCTTTTCTGTTGTTTACCTCGCTGTTTGGAGGAGGGGTGAGAGAAATGCAGAAGGAGGACGACGAAATGGATAGACAGCGCGGAGAGCGTGTATTAAAATAAAAGTCATTACAGATTATTCTTTTGTATTTCAGGTATTATACATTATTGCTGCTAACAGTTTAGAACGTATTATTAGTCAGTACAAGCCCTGATATTGTAAGTAGGTTGTCTTTAAAATTATTTTCGCTGTATTAGATAACATTGCATCATTTGTATTTGTATTGTAAGTTTCTCCTACTGTTTCATCATTTATAACTGTTTCCATATTGTTAAACATGTTTTCTTAGCAGACAAAACATGCCAATAGCTTTCTATAGGGTTTTAAAAACATTTCGGCTGTGAATAATTTAGCTACACATTCAGCTAACCTTTAGATATAAATATGTAAATATTACATAGTTCTGCAAATTTAAAGTAATAATTTAATACTTAAAACTCACTAGTGGGTATAAAAAATAAGGGAGGTTGATTATCTTTGTTTTTTTGTATCCATCTGTATGTTCTACAAACTCCTCAATAAAAAAAGTAAAAGAAAAAAAAAACTCACTAGTAGATAACTGGAAAGGTCCGTGCGAATTTATTTGTACAATATGTGTATAAAGATATTCATTCAAAATTCCACAAATTAAAGCTCAAGAGACTTGGTTATGCCAGATCTTTCATAGGCAGTGTGCATAGATAAGCTTGTGAAAGTGTGTATAAGACTGACAATATTGATGTGTTTTCTTCTTATGGGTAGAAAATACATAGACATCATTTTTCCGTGACTTCAAAAATATTTCATAGCCTGTAATGTCTATTTAAAGTCAGTTCAACACTTTCAAAGTCCGCTATCTGACCAGCTCAGGGCATGTCCAGGGCATGCTTCGGCCTGCACAAAAATATGCTGAAATTTAACATTAGCCATATAACAAGTTATGGTTCTCTCTGTACAGACATGGAACCAAAGTTTGTGTTTAATATTTAAATATATGTGTATATACTGTATATTTAACCATACATTATATCCCCTAATTAGGGGTATATGATATTGTAACTTATACAGGACCCTATACAGGAACACAGTACCATTTTTCATACCTGGCATGGGCAGCACGGTAGTGTGAGCAGTTAGCAGTGCTGTCTGCTGTGTGCTTTTGATCATAGTCTTTTTAGAAGGTGAACATTTGGGCCAGTCCGAGGTTCTGAGTGCTCTGGTTCAAGTTTTCTTCAAGAATATATCTGCACCATTCCATTCAACCTTCTCTCCACCCTGACCAGTTTCCCTGATGGCTGGATGATGTTGGGCAGCAGATCCATGGTAAGAAGTGTTTACTCTGACAGGAAAGTATGGAGGCTGTGTAGGGAGGGTCACTGGTGGCGCTGTGAGCGTGCAAAAGTGGCAGAGGGTCAGGAGGTATGTGATGCCACTGTGTTCATGGACACAGGGCACAGGAGTATGATAAAGACCTTGGTCAGGTTGAAAGCATATGCCTTGTAGTTGGACCTTACGGCATTTAGCAGACATCCTTGTCCAGAGCGACTTACATCTGATACAGTCTTACAATCCAAGCAATTGTGGGTTAAAGGGCCCAACTGCGGCAGCTTGGCCGAGGTGGGATTTGAAATGCATGATGAAGAGTCCAGTACCTTAACCACTAGCCTACTGCACTCCCAGTCACCGGTGGGAAGAAATGCTGATCACACGTTCATAGGTTAGGAGCTGCATGCTGAAGTTGTTTTCTGCACTGTGCCAATTGGAACTTTGTGTCCCAGATTGTAGCAGAGATGTGTGAGCATTCACAAGATGCAAAGTGATGGTCTGGTGGAGAGGTTTAGCAAAACATCAGCATGGCACGAGCAAGTGCCAAAGCGAGCATAGGATGTGCATGTGAGAGATTCGCCACTACAAGTTGTGGCGTGTGTGGTTGTGGGCCATTCCTGTTCCAAGCATGCAGCACATTGTCAAAGGGAGATATTTATTTTGGGGATTATGTGTGTGCTTTGTTTTATTATGTTTTTTTCACTGTGCTATGCCATGTATGCTCAGTATTGTAGCATGTCATGTTTCCAGTGCATTAAGTGACTTACTGTAGCTGTGCATAAATATTTTTAATGAATGCTGTTTAAATCATTCAAGTCAACAGTCACTCAGCAGTCTTGTCCCTATCAGGGCTAGTAGTCTGTTTTATATATGTGGTTGGATAAAGTGCTCAGAACAGATTGTCTTTGCCTGATGCCTCTTCTTCTTCCATGCCAGTGGTACAATAATTTTTCTGTGCACACACAAGTATTTATCCTCAACAAATGGATTTAAATTTCAGTATTTAAATTGCTTTCATGACATATTTAATGTTTGTTAGAAAGATACATGAAATCAAGCTCTGTGTTCTTCTCCTTCCTTTGTGTTAATAATGGAGTCCACTTTCACTTATTGAACTACGTGAAGAGAGATTTTATGGTGACATATGAGCTGCTGTAAATATAAACGAATGAACACAATAAAATACAGAAATAAACAGAAACGTCCACATTATGTATACAGAGAAAGTTAGTGTAGCGTGCCCTATTTGAAGCCAAGTGAGTGCCAACTCTTGTCTTCGTTCATACCATCTGACTGGTGTTGAATCAACCCTAGAGTGTCTATTACACAGGTCTCCACCTTTTATCTCAATTTCCCACATATTTTGCCGTAATCGTACGACGGGGACAAATTCTCGGCGTTTGAAGCACTGCTTTGTTGCTGTATCCACTAGCTCGTTCGCTTTACCGAAAAACTACAATTCCCAGACGTCCCGTGGCGAACAACATCCGGGTAACAGAACCCTTTCCGCGCCTTTTCGTTTAATGGCAGAATTGGACGATTGTCCTGTGCTAACCGAACTGTAAAATGTTATTTTGTATTAATTGCAATTGCGAAACATTCCTATTGCGTTTATTTGACCTGTGAGGTAAAGTCCTTCATAAACATGCTGTTGCCGTCGGATTTAGCGAGACTTGTGCTTGGTAAGTTTATCCAGACCTTTTGGGGAGTGTGTGCGGATTTCTAGTGTGCAGGAATAGAAGTTATTTAATGGTTTCTCTAACAGTGATAATCATTAATCAGGTTGTTGTTGTTGTAGGATATCTGCAGCAGGAAGGTCTGACTGCTACAAGTCGAGCGTTTATAGTGGAGAGTCCGAACCTGAGGGAGTATGCTGAACACACCTCTGAGGATGGACTCATCCCTGCCTGTGTCTTTGTAATTATCCTTTCACTTTTTCACTTTATTTCTCCATGACCACTCTCAATAATTTTTGGGCTTTAATATCTCACTTAATAATAAAACTACAATTTGGAATACAGCTTAGTTTCCTCGTGATGCATTGTTAGTTTCAGTTTTATATTTGACGAAGGATTTAGTTCACATTTACAACAGTTACCATTTAGCAATTAATAATGATTAAAGTCAAAGTTTATAAAAGCTATAGAAACCAGAAAGGGGGACAGCATTTGACGGTGACACACCGATCCAGTATTCTGGGTTTGTTCCTTACTTTCAGGTTACTCACTGGGCTTCTGTGTTTTTCTAGTGTCCATGAGGTTTTCATTCAACTTGATCTTTCACACTACAGCCTAGTACTGGCACAAAATGTAAAGATTTATTGTAACAATACTCTAATGTTTTGTAAAAAGTAGGAACGGGGAGGGGGGGAGAAGGTCTCTGATGCTACTATGCTGGGTTACAAAGTATTTAAATTATGAACGTATATGCATATGCCCTCACATTTCTAGTACCAGGTTGGAACCATTTTGCCCCCAGACTTAAGTTTTTGTGGCACAGACGTTCACAAACGTGCTAAGATTGATACAAGGCAGGGTGGATTATATCATTTCACGTTGTTTATGCCAAATTCGGACATACTATTTAAACTTGCAGCAACAATCGAGAATCGAGTGGGCAATATTTTTCCAATCTTCTGTTGTCCAATTTTTGTGAGCCCATGTGATTTGTGACATGTGGCCTGCTCTTAGAAGACAGGGTTTTACCTGGTGTGGTCTTCTGCTGCAGTAGCCCATCTGTTTCGAGTTCCTATGGGTTGTGCACTGTGTATGCTCTTTTACATACCTTGGTTTGTGTTTCTATTCGCTCAAATAAGAATGGCCATTCTCCTCTGGCATCAACAAATCATTTATGCTCAGGGAATTGTCACTCACTTAATATTTGTTATAATCTTTTTTGGGTCATTCTCTGTAAACCCCTGAGATTGTTGTGTGTGAAAATATCCCATGTCCACATGCCTAAATGCGTTGAGTCGCACTTTATTTGAGCCAACAAGCAATTAACGAATTTCCTTGTCTTGCTTTTGCAGTCTCTGTTTGGGAAAAACCTGACTACAATTTTAAGTGAATATGTAGCTACCAAAGCAAAAGGTAAGGAATGTACATAATGATACAATTTGTTTTTAATCGCTTCTCAAGCTGTTAATTGACATGCATTGCTATTACAGAGACATGTCAGGAAAATCAGATACCAGCCATGATGACGTCATTGTGGAAAAAGTTGGATTTCACTCTCAACCAGATCAAGTGAATGACTCCCATTTAATCAGTTATATGTATTGGGTGTGGATTGAGCACGTGAAGTTTTGTTATTGTCTTGGCTGTTGAATTGTTCTCTTATTTTCACAGATCTATGCAGAACTCTCCTGGAGTCCAGCACGTACAGCGGCGTAAGTTAAACCTCAATGTTTCACTTGTTGATTCTCAGATTCATTTGTTGTGGTTCAAATGGTTACTTATTATATTTGTTGTCAATGTGGGCTGTTAACAGTTCGTACCCAGAACAGCATTCAGAATATGCGTCGCCTGAGAGCACTGTCCTCATCTCAGGCTCCTGTCACTGGAAGTATAACTGTGTCCAGTCCTAGAAATTGTGTTGCCAGTCATTTAGTTGCTCCGCATGGAATACAGGGACATTCAACGTCAGTGTGCTACACCTCACCACAGACAAGGCCCTCCACGATCAGCCTTTCTCAACCAGGTAAGACCTGTAATCTCAGACTGTTGAAGATGTTGTGGTACACGTAAAAAAAACGAAAGAAGAACGTGATGCAGCCAAAACTGTCATTTTAGAAAATAGTTCTGATAACCAACATTCTGATAACAGGAACCTATTTCCTTTTTTTATCATATAAAAAACTCCCTATTTGGTTCCTGCTTTAAAACCCCACCTCCTTTCAGTGATGGCATCGTAGTATAGTGGCTCAGGCAACTTTCTGAGTAATCCTGCACCCAACATGTGTGCAAAATGGGCGAGGCGTCAGTCCTTTAACAGCGTTAAAGTGTCCCACATCATTTGGTCTAGCATTTAATGCTATGTTATAATATAAGGGCGGCATGGTGGCTTTGTGACTTGCACCATTGCCTCACAGCGAGAAGGTCCTGCATGATGAGAAAAGTTGCTCTTAAACTGTTGGACGTTTTGCTCATGCCCCATCCTTGCTGGTGAACCTTTCAGGGATGCTCCGTTTATCCGCCTACTTTTTATACCTAATCATGACACTTACATGTAGAATGTTCCAAACAGGTATTTTTGAGCATTCCTTAACTTTCCCACTTATTCCTTTCCCCCGTCTTGGGCCATGTTGCAGGCATCAAATTCCAAATGAGTGAATATTTGCAAAAACAATAGAGATCATCAGTTTGAACATTACATATCTTGTCTTTTTAGTGTATTCAATTGAATATGGTTTGAAAAGGATTGTTATTTGTGTTTTACACAACGTCCCCACTTCATCGGAGTTGGGGTTATAAATACAGTTGAATCCGCTTAATCGGACCACATCGGGACGTGATCGTTTTGGTCCTAATAACCGGCTGTTCTGATTAAACATGCCCTATGTTACAAGACGGGACGTGCTATAATTTATGTAACATGTTAAATGTTTATTAAAGCTTTATTGTGTGATTTATACGTATAGCGAAAGCGAAAGTACAAACAAGAACTGTTCATTAAAAAATAAATTCGCAAATAAATTAAGTTTTTCGAAACGATCTACAACACAATGTATAGATACTCAGCATGTGAAGCATAATACTGTAAAAAAACAAATTACTAAATTCCAGTCAAAGTTTGAAGAACTTATCCAGTGTGATCTGACGCTTTCTCTTAACGGACTGCACTTGAACAAAATCAAGTGTTCACTTCCGCCTGGTACTTAGGCAACTTGTGGCTTCTTTTTCTTGTTCGCTTCTCACGTTTTTTGGTCCGATTAAGTGGAATTTTGGTCCAAATAAGCGAATAACATTACACGTATATAACAGGATTTGTTTAGGTACTTTAGAATTTGGTCCGAATAAGCGGCTGGTCCCATTAACCTATATGATACAGGTTTTAGCTGCTTAAAATTTACCCAGGATTGTCACTTGCTTTGATTAAAAATAAGTTAAAACGAAGCCTTGTTTTTCCCAGACTGAATTTGCATCATTTAACTGTTAAACGTGTCTTTTAATGTTAAAATAGAGTGCACTAATAATGTTAAGGAAGAGGGGAACAATGGGAAGAGGAAGTTCCTGGACCATGACCAGTATTTCATTCTTTGTATTAAAATAATGTACTAAGTCATGAGTGTTTTTATAATTTAGTATATTCTTTGGAGCCACAAAACTCTAAAAGGTAAGGTTTGTAGGAGTAAATTACAGGTAGGAGGTTACAGGGACTTGTGAAAGAAAATGTGTTGTATGGAGTGAAAATTTGGATTGTGTTGATGAATTCTTCTGCATTTAATTGGTAAATAAATGCCACACAAGTTCGTGTCAGAGTGGATTGTCCACAAGTTGCAATTGTTTACTGATCAGATTTACTGTCTTGAGTTTATACTGTCTGCAGTGACTTAAAACACTTGCCTGTAGGTATGACCAGTAATTACCCAGGAAATATATAGTGTTAGTTGTGTTAGTTGCAGCTTATTTGTCTGCCTTGCTTTATATTCTGAGGATTATACACACAACACCTACCCAGCAATTGGGTAAACGTGTGAAACCAGATTTGCATTTTCTACATTGCTTTGATTGTCATTTTCTCCATGACTTGGGTTGAATATTATGGTAACTGAATTGAAAGGTTGCAGACTACAGGCAGACTTATATCCATGTCATAATGCTGGCATACTTCTTTCCTCCCTTACTGTGATGTACACAAAAAAAGTCTAAAGTCTAAAATGTGTACTTATTTCAAATGAGAATCCACAATGGGAAATTATTTTTTTTATTATATTTACAGCATTTAGCAGATACTCTTATCCAGAGTGACTTACAATTAAGGCAATTGTGGGTTAAGGGCCTTGCTCAAGGACCCAACTGTGGCTGAGGTAGCATTTGAACCCTGTTAGCATAGCGTTAACGGGTATAACTTTAACTGTTCTTAGCAAGGTATACATTTATACTGGACATACCAATCCATCATACCTTTTTTTTAAATAATTTGCTTACATTAATTTGTGATTATGCAAAAAAGGTGGTGTTTATTATGGGCTGCCTGTCAGTCGTCCGTGCTAAAACTGAAACTGTTTTTTTTTTTGTTTTTTTTTTTGTTTAAATTCTAGCTGCATCAGTCCACTGAAGTATTGCTGTGATTTTCGACCTTATTTTACTATTCATGACAGTGAGTTCAAGGAGTACACGACTAAAACTCAAGCACCGTAAGTACAAATATCAGCACTCTAAACCTCAGAATACGTAATTCATTTAAACGAAAGCACCTTGACTTGTATGACTCGCTGTTCTTAATCCTTTTTTTGTTGCAATGCCAGGCCAAATGTAATCCTTGGTGTCACAAATCCTTTCTTTATCAAGACCTTTCAGTGCTGGCCTCATATCCTGCGCCTTGGGGAGCTAAGGATGTCAGGTAAATGATGCCTTTTGTGGCGGTTACAAATGCATCTCTGTATTAGTACACATCGTAATACGGTCTAATTTCAGGAGATCTGCCAAAGCAGGTTAAAGTCAAGAAATTGGCCAAGCTGAAAACGTTGGACACAAAGCCAGGTAAATCATTAGAGATGAATTTAATATAACTAAGCTTGAAACAATGAGAATTGTTTTATGTTTTAATGCACTGCTCACAAAAATTAGGGGATATATCAAAATGAATACAAACCAATCAAAAATATTTTCTTATTAAACAAGAATATCAGAAAAGCAAACAGCAAGTAAAAGAAAATTGTTCTATAATGCAAATGGGATGTAAATACAACTTTTATTTATTTGGTGAAAATGCACTATATAAAAGGAGCTGATGCATCTGAATGTTCCCGGATCTTGAAAGTGCACATCCTGCAATTTCCCAGCCCTTGCAATGTCACTATACATATTTGGATGGATTTGTGATTAGCAGACTGTGGGATTTCTTTCAAGAGACTGGAACAGTACGAAGAAGATTAGGGCAGGGCCACCCATCTGCAACAACAGCAAAAGATTATCGCTACTGGCAAGCAGGAGCAGCAATGCTAAAGAGTTGTGGGTACAGTTTCTTGCTGCCACTGGATGACAGACCATTAAAAATTCGGCTCCATTGTGTTGGACTGCATGCCTGGTGCCCAGTGGTATGCATACTGTTTTCTGCTGAACACCATAAAGCCCATAGAAGGTGAGCTAATGAGAATAGTCATTGAAGCCATGATGAGTGGTCAAATGTCCTCTTCTCTGATATGTCATGGTTCAGTTTGCAGCCTGATAATCAATCGCACCGTGTCCTGATCTGGCATAAGCGAGGAACAAGGGAGAATCCATGGTTCATGTGAGAAAGGGACTCCTTAGGTGGTGGTGGAATCATGGTTTGGACTGCCATTAGCATTGGTGTTCATAACAAGCTCCACATCATCAGACATAGATCGCTGATTGCTGTCAGCTACAAAGATGAGGTCCTGCACCCTATATTGGTATTCTATGCTGGATCTTTCTTTTCATGGACTATAATGCAAATCTTCACTGTGAGCATCTCAGACCTGATTCCCATTGAACGGGGTGTACTGGAAAGCTGTCTGGCAAATCGTCCAATGCCTCCCACAACACTTATTAAGCTGGAAGTTGCCCCAGGGTGACAGAGGATCCATCCCACAAGAACTGCTGGACAATCTGATCTTGTCCATGCCCCATCACTGTCAGTGTGTTTGCTTCTGTTCACCCCCATGAATACGTCACTTGCTACTCAATCACGATAATTGAGTTTGCATCTCATTTATTGCATGTCGTTTAATAAAATTGAATCAAATGCTTCATATTTATTCATATTGTCCCCTAATTTTTGTGAGCAGTGTATTTGTATATGCCCGCCTCACTCTTGTATTCTTTTACCCTCATCAAGGTTTATATACATCGTACAAAACATTTCTTCATAAAGACAAAGTCCTCACCAAGCGACTCTTAAAGGTAGGGTATCTCGGAGGCTGAATATTGTACGAAAACACATTTTCTTGTGTCATTTCTCGTTCCTTTTAATGTCTACAGGGAATTCAGAGAAAAAGGCCTTCTGAGGTGCAGAGTGTCATCCTTAGACGACATTTGTTGGAACTGACTCAGAGCTTCATCATTCCACTAGTAAAAAACACTTTTTAACACTGTGCCTTTTGACTGAGGACATTGACCTCCATCCCGGAATATTTCATTAGTTCATTACAAAATAATTTTTTAAACTGCTTGTAAGATAGCTTATAGAATAAGAGGAAAACGTCTTATTTTATCTGTTCACCAATCCGGTTTTACAGGAACGATACCTTGCCAGCTTGATGCCGCTGCAAAGATCTGTGACTCCATGGAAGGTATATGGACTTTAATTCTATTAGCTTTACCCTTGCTGAATGTGTTTGGAGCAATTAAAAATACCAACTAGGGAAACTCATTTACAATTATGGTAATTCCTTCGAAAACATTATGGCGATTAGCAGGATCTCATCTTTATTAGGAAAACCAAAAGAGCAAAAATACTTGATTTCGCTCACCAAGGGTATTAGTAATAAAGGTAGGTACCGTTTAATGACTGCATTACGTTCTGTGAAACAGGATGATGACCAAAATGGATGTTGCACAGACATTACCATGGTCACATAGTCTTTTCAGTCTACTGTAATTCAGTACCTCACAAAAGTGAGCACACACCTCACATTCATGTAAATTCACAATAATAATAGAAAATACATTAATGTACTATTATGACTATTATTAGGGGGAAGCCGTAACAAGAAAGAGGATGGTATGATGGACCTGATACTTTTGTTTGACAGAACCCAAACATGCACTGATAGACAGTATAATAAACAACACAGAAGATCAACCGGATGAAACAGTCTAAGCAATTATATATATAGTTAAAGTAGAGAGAGAATATACTTGTTGTTCAGTTGTTACACAAGGGAAAACTAGTCAAGAACTGAGTTGGGACATAGTGTAGAACATAAATAAAACAGAATACGGTGATTTGCAAATCCTTTTCAACCCATATTCAGTTGAACAAGAAAAGATATTTAATGTTTAAACTGATCAACTTTATTGTTTTTTGCATACATTTGCTTATTTTGAATTTGATGCATTTTCATGATTTGAGTAACATGTTTCAAAAGAGTTGGGGCATGTTTACCACTGTGCTACATCACATTTCCTTTTAACAACACTCAATAAGTGGACACTAATTGTTGAAGGTTGGTAGGTGGAATTCTTTCTTGTTTTTGCTTGATGTTCAACTTCAGTTTCTCAACAGTTCGAGGTCTCCGTTCATATTTTCCTTGGAGACAGGACAGTCTAGTACCAGCACTGTTTTACTATAAAGACATGCTGTTGTAACACGTGCAGAATGTGACCTGGCATTGTCTGAAATAAACCGGGACGTCTCTGAAAAAGATATTGCTTGGATGGCAGCATATGTCACTCCAAAACCTGTATGTACCTTTCAGCATGTACAGCACTTACACACCCCCATACCATCAGAGATGCTGGATTTTGAACTTTAAGCTCATAACAATCCGGACAGTCCTTTTTCTCTTTGGCCCGGAGGACACGACAACCATGATTTCCAAAAACAATTTAAGATATGGACTCTTTTCCACTTTATATGGTTTTCGCATCACATGGTTTTTTACCTTGCACTGGTAAATGGAGTGAACTGTGGAATGACCCAATCATGGGTGTTGTTAAGAATTCCTTTGATTTAGTTGTCTTTTGTTTAGTCTTTTGTTGCTGGAACGTGTTGCATTCATCAAATTCCAAATGATTGGACATTTACAAAAATCAGTAAAGTTTATCCATTAAACATTAAATATGTTGTCTTTTTAGTGTATTCAACTGAATATAGGTTAAAAAGGATTTGCAAATCATTGTATTGTTTTTATTTATCTTTTACACAACGTCCCAACTTCAGTGGAATTGGAGTTGTACTATAGGATAGGCACTTAAGAATGCTGTTTACAGACTGCTACAAATGAGTAGCGAAAAGTCATCCACACAAATGTGAGTAACTTACACAAAACAAATCTTGAAACACATCCACCAGTTAAGAGTCTCTGTACCAAACGTGAGCTAATTTATTATAATTTTAAGACTTTATCCATTAAAGCTAAAGCATATTGATCAGATGGACGTTAAAACAAAGCGTTCCTTTATTGACTGCAATACTGTAGTCAATGTTAGGGTCTCACAAATATAGTATACGCAAACACTCACATCTGTTTGTTGTGTGTCAGACTCCTCCTCAGATCAGACCGTTCAGTCAGGACGAATTCATGGCTACTCTGGATCATGCTGGGCCACAGCTGACCTCTATGCTCAAAGGAGACTGGATGGGCCTGTATAAGTAATGCATTACTTTAGAATGTTTTCCTGTCAGTTAATGCACTATACGACATCAGTATTGCTTTTGTGATAGATATTGCTCATTTACGAAGAGTGTGCCTTTCAGTTTGTCTGTTTTGAAAACAAGGTGTTTCTCATCTCAGGCGATTCTTTCGATCTCCTAACTTTGATGGCTGGTTTCGTGTCAGGCAAAGGGAAATGACACAAAAACTAGAATGCCTTCATTTAGAGGCCATCTGTGATGCTGTGAGTACTGACTCTCTTTATTATAGTTATACTATTATATAATACTGTATTATATAATATTGTTTATTATATAATACAAACTGTAAACCAAGCATGCCATTATTGGAAGTAAGAATCTCAGTCACAGCTACATTCCCTATCCTAATATATATTAGTGATGAGACTTGTTTTGATGCTTCTTTGTTTTACTGCTTACAGGATCTACTCAGTTGGACGAAAGACAAGTCAGAAGTGGAGATTGTTGACCTGATTTTAAAACTGCGTGAGAAACTGGTTAGTGAGTTGCACTGTAAACTAAATCAACTTGAGGTTACAGGACCTGTGCTGCTGCATCATCAGTTGTGTGAAAGTGATTAATGAGCAAAATTAGGTTTCATAATGGTAATACAATCTATCCGAAATTTTGTGTGGAGGAATCTAATCCATGTTATCTAAATAACCTCATTCAGAGAAATGGTTTGGATAACAAGCCCAATATCTATCATGAACTATGGGGAAATCCCTATCATGAACTTTGGGGAAATTTCTGGTTCTACTTTCATCTACAGTAATGCTTGAAAAATTGTGAACTTGTTAGAATTTTTATATTTCTGCATCAGTATGACCTAAACATTCTCAAATTTCACACACGTCCTAAAAGTAGATAAAAAGAACCAGATTAATCAAATGAGATCAAAAATATATTATACCTGATAATTTGTTTACTGGGAAAAACTATCCATATCCATTATCCAAAACTATGAGAACCTCTAGGATTAGCAGTTTATTTTAAAGTGAAATTAAAATAATATGTTTTCATAGTGATTTTCATCAGTAGGACGACTGTGAACACACATGGAAAAGGTTATAAAACCATCACTAAATAGTTTGGACCTGACAGTCTCTGTGTTGCATATATTTGGACTCAACCAGTACACAGTTAGACTGTACCATGTGGACTGTGGTGGTCTAGTGGTTAAGGTACAGGACTATGGACCATAAGGTCCAGGGTTCACCTCTGCCACAGTTGGGTCCCTCTGCAAGGTCCTTAAACCACAATTGTGTGGATTGTAAGACTGTATTAATTGTAAGTCGCTCTGGATAAGGGCATTTGCTAAATGGCATAAATGTCAAGTGTAAACAGATTGTGTGCAAATGCAGGAAGTTCAAGATAAACCAAAAGTCTCAAATAAACCAGGGAACTTGTAAGCAGCTAAATGCCTCTCTCATGACTGCTAATGTTATAGTGTTATAGTGTACTCACAAGGTGATCTCTACTATGCCTGAACATGGTTTACCCCTAAAGTCTGGTTTGTTTGACTAGTGTGATCCATACCATGCCGGATGCAGTGCGCTGTACCCCACACAGCTTCAGTAAAAAGGGGTGGGCTCTGGCATGGGTCAGTGGAACACTTCCTCAGTATGCCTGCAGTGTGATAGGTAACCATGCCTGAACACAAAACACAATGTCAGCTCCTTCCATAAAAATCTCCTTATACATATACTATGAGTAGTCGAAGATCTCTGTGTTGCATAATCAATAAATCTGTAGATCCAAACTTTCTCCACCACAAAAACTCACATTGTGATGATGTAAGAGGGCCTAGAATGTTTAAGCACAGTGTAAGTGCAGGCCAGCAGATAAGCTGGAAAGGGTGACAGTCATGCTCAGGCACAGTACAGGGCAACCAGGCATAGTGTGATTACACCCTTAATGTTAACGAGTTCACCATGAGGAGAACACAATAACAATGGTGTGCAAGGCAAGGCTGCAAGGAGAAACTGTTAGAAAGTTAGAAACCTGCAGTCAAGCAGCAAAGTCTATAAAAAAAAAGTTTGGGTGTGATTTGACCACTGATAGAGGCTGTGTGACGTCACAGCGAATAAAATGGAATGCTTCATTTCTTTAAAGTAGAGAATGCACAAGCCAGGGCAAATACAGCAAAAATGAAAAGTAATATCGCTTTAGTTTTTTAACTATTAATACAAAATAAATTACTTAATTATTACATTTAACATCTAAGTCACTAAAGGAGGAGTTTTTGAGTTTTGGTTCTCCCAATGTTTCCAAGATGTAGGGAGTTTTTCCTTTCCACTGACGCCCTAAGCTTGCTCAGTCTTTCTTGTATAGCTGCTTTGAGATTATGATCCATTGTAAAAAGAGCTAAATAAAAACTTTGACTGACTGGTATCAATGTATCTTTGCTCCTGTCGATGAATGGGCATTGGTGCTGAAACAAATAAGTCGGATAAAATAACTTCATCAAGGCTTTGACACATTTCAGATTTGTTGGTATTACAGTTGTTTCGTGTTCAGTGTGGATCTTGGTTTAAGGCCCAATTTGTGCTTGATCTTGCAACATGTACCATATAATAGGATTGGTAGATCTTTAATGTGATGATTGAACCTCTCTTTATATGCATCTTTATCAGTAATAATTTGTATTGTTGTTTGCTCTTTTCATTGTGTCTGGATTTTGGTTGCCCTTATTGTTATTTCTGGTGAAGCACCTTTAGCGATTAAATAACCTTAGCTTTTTCCATTTCCGTTTTCCTGAGTTAGACAAGAGCTCGTAAGCACCATCTCCCAGTGAAGGAGGAGCTGCTGTACAAGCTGGAAACCTACATTCAGACTGTGATCAGCTCTCTGCCGGAGGATCTACAGACAGTACTGTGTAAACACTGACAGCAACTTACACACACACTGGACAGACAATCTGAACTACTAAGGACTACAGTATTTACAGGGACATTAGCTACACAAGTTATAAGAAGACCACGGGACAGAACAAGACTACAGTACTAGCAAATTACCAGCAAAAAAAACAGATTTAAATGTATGTCTTGCAAGGTAATATATTCTTTGGAGTATAAAGATAGATTTTAAGGTTAACTGGCATACTTCTTTGTATATTTTTATAAAGGTTTGAAACTGAGGCAATCTTGGTCTCTCTACAGAATAGACTGTGCATCAGCCATTAGTTGTAGCTAAGTGACTATTCAAGCTTGAAATATTTGATATACTACAGTTTGATTTTAAAAGGGAACATTTGATAATAATCTGCACACATGATATACAAAACAGCTACTTATGTAGCAGAGTAGTGCTACGGGCAGTGTACGTACCACATGTAGATTTTGGGCATATGCGCAAGATTAGACTGTTGAAATAAAACAAGCAAAAGTTACACTTTGGCTTTGATTTCTTTCGGAATGTTAACATCTAAAAGTAATACGTTACGTTTTTTCAGATGTTCAGTACAGGTATGCACTGTTTGACGTCCACATTCTGAAACAGGATGTTGACAATAACTGGGCATTATTGTAATTCACATAGTAGTTTCAAAATTTCGAAATTTGGATGCACAGTAGCGCCGTCACCATCAGGTCACCATTTACCACAAATTTTACAACATATCTTATTCACAACTTTATTAGTCTCATTCTGATAAGAACATACCACAATACAACCACTGTACTTATATTCTCTCTCTCTCTCTCTCTCTCTCTCT